>JAQISU010000109.1:11027500-11087500 GCA_029339505.1 Unio delphinus | reverse complement strand
AGAACAAAATTTGAGTTATGTCTCTAAAAACAGTCCATTTTATGGCCAAAAGACCAATAAAGCTAGATACAGAAAAGTGTTGTTTACAAATAACTCTTAGTAACTGAGAGTAAAAAGCATGCCATTGGACTGAGTGGAATAAATCCCTACAATCCATTCAAAAATTTAATAATGAAATTATTGTGTATATTATTTTTAAAACTGTAATAAGCATCTAAGATAAAGTTAACTCTGAAGCCATGGATGTGCCTCAACTGAGGATTTACTTCGGTCTCCATAGTCATACAGAAGTTCTTCTCCTTTGTTGATATCTTTTAGGGCTACAAGAATTAGCCTAGGTAGACCGTTTACCTCAACAAGCTTTGTCTGGCAATTGGCAGCAGTTTTACTGTGGTTCAGAAGTCGTCCCAACCGACCACTCTCTGCTGTTGCATCCACACTGAAATATAAGGTTTAAATAAGGTAACATTAACAAAAATTTTGAGCTCATCTTGAAATTTAAACAAAAAGTACTACATTGACAGTACTTAAACAACACTTAGAAGCATCCATGCCAACAGCAAGCTATCTGACTGGTTAAAAAATACACATCTGTAATGTCTTGACTTTTAAGTGCGAGTACTTGACACTAATTTAGAATCAGCAAAAGCATGTGATTGATCTAGGTGTCTTATTCTTCTGATTCACTGACATTATAGAAAAAGTCCATTGTAGTTTATACTTTTTTCTCTCACCCTTGAATTCAAACAGTAATAAAGATGAATGAGATCCTGTCCATAGAAAGCCCAATTCAATTGCAAATGCATGTATAAAAAAGCAAAATAAAATATACATATTTAATGTCAAAATAACTGATTGTTATAAAACATGCTATTCACCAATCTTCATTTTATTTATTATTGTTCTCAAACTTGCCATTAACCAGGTTTATTCTGTTGTTTTATTACTGACTGTTGTAAAACTGATTATTGCTAATCTTTCATTCATATTATTGCTGACTGTTGTCACACTGATTATTGCTAATCTTTCATTCACTGTATAACTGAATGTTGTCAAACTGATTATTGCTAATCTTTCATTCATTTTATTATTGACTTGTCAAAATGATTATTGCTAATCTTTCATTCATTTTATTACTGACTGTTGTCAAAATGATTATTGCTAATCTTTCATTCATTTTATTACTGACTGTTGTCAAACTGATTATTGCTAATCTTTCATTCATTTTATTACTGACTGCTGTCAAACTTTCTATTAGCTAATCTTCTATTCATTTTATTAATGATTGCTTAATATATGCCATTAACTGATCTTTAACTTTATTACTGAATGTTGTCAAACTTCCCATTAATTGATCTTTCATTTAGGACAGCTTTAATCTCACATACCAGCACAGACAGAATAAATCTTGCATGGGAAATTTTGGGGCGGACAGAGCTGGATCCTGAATACCATGTCATATGACACATGGGACACAGGATTGCTGGATCATGACTACCATGTCATATGACATATGGACACAGGATTGCTGGATCATGACTACCATGTCATATGACATATGGACACAGGATTACTGGATCATGACTACCATGTCATATGACATATGGACACAGGATTACTGGATCTGAACCTAATGAGCTGCTACATGAATACATGACTGCTGTATTATTTTTCAAAACATACTAACAAAATTAATTTACAATGGGAAAAAACTGCTGTGGCAAATAAGAAGGTAAAACAGTCATGAAGCTAAGTTTCAAATTCAAGTGTCTTTTTTTTTTTCATTCTTTGAGCTACTGAATTTCTGTTCGGCTACCAGACTCTTACTGGTAATCTGCTGGGTTGCCATAAAATTGTGATGATCCTGTTAGTACGGCTTTATTTACCAGTAATTCTTGTTCTTGAAGCTGAAGTAGTACATGTAACATCCAAATTCTGGCTTTTCTGAGTACTTCTTTTCACGGTTCTTTGCAACATCTCTCTCAATCAAATCTCCAGCATATTCAACAACAAAGTCTCCTCTCAAAAACTCCTTGTCTGCAATTACTCCCCTACCTTTGTTGTCAATTTCAGTAACCTGAAATAGTGAATGCATGGATAAAGGCTTTAATAGGTTATCCTAGTTTTCTTTTGCACTTCAATCAGCCTGAATAAAAACTAGCCAGAGTCATATACCTTGTCATAATGTAATATTCCAATTCCCACTACAAAAGGCTTCCTAGTTACCAGTAAGTATCCAGTCACAGTATTATTATCAGGAAACCTATAAACAATTTTACAGAATCTAGGCAACTAATACAGAAAGGATAACAATCTTCTTTCTGACCAATTGTAATGCATCTTCCTATCATTCATGGATTTGGAGTGGAGACATTAAAAGGGACGATGAAAGGAAGCCACAAACTTGGATACACAATGCACTGGTATCTATCTGTTTCATAAATTCTTTGTTTGCATTGACAAACACATCTTTACAGTGCATTGTTACATTATATTGACATCTGGTCTGAATATTATATGCTGTGATACACTCAGTCATGTTACTGGACCATACCTACAATCGACCAACCTCTGAAGACGAGAACAGAAACACCTACAATTAATTCATTGATAGTTAATCCATTTTTGTTTGATTTAAATGGACCAATAAAATAGTTTTGCAGAAACTTCAGCGAAAACTGATGACCTTTGGAGTAACGACTGATATATATATATATATATATATATATATATATATATATATATATATATATACAAAGTCAATGGAAACAAATCACAATCAGAATTATATACTGTCAACAGTGCAACATTATCATGAGTAAATATAAATTAGACGTTGCATGTTCATCTTCTCATACTGAGAGTAACTTTGGATTTAGTGCAAATTCATCAAACACAGTCAGTGAACAGGATGTTATACCTGACAGTCCAGCATCATTTACATATAGTGATGGTGTAGTAATGTTTCAAGTGCAACACCACATGACGAATGGGTAAAAAGTTTCCCCAAATTTCTTGACAGCCAGAAACTTGGGTGTTCGTGGCTGAGATATGACACAAAGTTAAAGCAGATGTTCTGTGATATGTATAAGCACAAGTCATCAATTCTTCTACTCATGCTATGTGTCTGTGGCATGATGACCCAGTGCTAGACATTACTAAAACTGCCTCACTGAAGACATAGTAGCGTACATGATTTAATTTTTTTAAAGCTACATTAAAAATCCAAATCACACAAACACACTCATACTCAATTCATCTACAACTGGTTGTGGTATTTTGAAGGATTGTGTCACTAAATGAATCCTGGCTGGGTAAGTAATATATGTCAATTTTGCTCATTGATATTTTTACTTTTGCCATCAATCCCATGTTATCATTACAGTGACTTCAAGTATGCAACAAGAAAGAGCAAACCAAACAAGTTTTGCATCAATGAAAATAATTTCTTAAAATACAGGAGTTAAAAAGAATTAACTTACAGCAGGGTAAATGAATTCCTATTTCCTAAACATCCTTTCAAATCCAATAGTTCCAAGAAATCTGAATATTTTCCAATGAAAAATTACCCTTTTGTGTTTACGCTTCAACTGTATAGAAAGATTTCCAAAGAATTCAAATAGTTGTTGAATAAATTTAGGCAATACCATAAAGTTATTCTAGTGTGTCATGCAAAAAAATCTTTTCAAAACCAAGTTGGAGACTGAATCTGAAAAACTGCAGATTGGGACCTACCATTGGAAAGTTTTCTTTGCGGCATATTTAAGCATCATTTTCACTAAATATTTACAGAATTTTTGGGTAAAATACATCTGAAGTCCTCAAAGGACACGCCGTTTCTTCCTGTGGAGTGCGTCATTCACAGTGCTAGACATCCCTATAAACTGCCACACTACAGACATTGTAGTGATATGACTGAAAAATTATTAAAGCTACGTTAAAAATCCAAATCACGCACAGTAAATCATCATCGGGTTGAGAGTTATAGCCCTTTGCACATACAACTTGCAATGCTTGTTAAATCTATGTAAAAGGCAAATTTGCAGTTTTCATTCTTTTCCTGTGGTTGATTCTACAAATTGTAAATATCAGAAGACATAATATATCCTTCTCTGTACATGCATGTATTGTTGTGCACCCAACCTTGTACTAAAAATGGACTTGTCCAAGAATTGGAAATGAACGGTGAGCAAGGTTGTCTTCTACACTGAATACTTCCATTTGCTATGAAACAGTGTTAGAACCACTTGGTCATAATCAGGTTTGAAATTTTGAAATTTAAATCAATGGACAAACTAATTTCTGTGCATTTTTAAAATCTCATTTATGATTTTTGTTTTTTTTAAATTGGTAAGGAGGGTGGGGACAAAGAAACAGGTAGGATTATGCAGACTATACAAGATAACAGTAAATGAAGCAATTGCAAGTTGAAAGACTGAGTTCTGAATTGATATGATTTAACAGCATTATTTCAGATATTGTATACCATTTAATTGTTCAGATTTTGTGCTGCCTTTTGCAGCCTTATTCACAAAGAGGGTGAATTTCTGAATGGATGTGATCAACTAATACAACAATTATTTAAAATGCAAAACTGACCAATATTTCATTCCCACTCTTTTATAGAAATGTACCTTAAGCCCATCCTCTATCTCAGATAGTATCTTCTGTTCTAAATCTTTCAGTTTCTCTTTCTGGAATGAAAAAAAATGAGAGATTTTAGTGAATAAATACACACACATATATATATAATCCATAATGATCTAATTCAACACAAAACTGGGAGGATGTATAGATAGATGTACAGGAAAAAAATTGAGTAATACTATGTTCCTTCCATACAAAAACAGGAGGCCCAAGCAGTGCTGCTCCTTAGCTGAGCACATAGGTGGACATTTTATGTACTCCTGTCTCCTTATAATGATCAAGATATGGAGATCAATTAAATTTTGGGGTACACAGTCCAATGATCTTGTTCAAGGTGCATCATAGCCAAAATAGGGTAGAGATCACTTACCTGGCTGATATCTGTCTAATACACAATGCAGTGGTTTCTGGGCAATAGTCGATATCTTAATAATACACAATGCAGTGGTTTCTGGGCAATCACTGATATCTGCCTAATACACAATGCAGTGGTTTCTGGGCAATGGCTGATATCTGTCTAATACACAATGCAGTGGTTTCTGCCCAATGACTGATATCTGCCTAATACACAATGCAGTGGTTTCTGGCCAACAGCTGATATCTGCTTAATACACAATGCAGTGGTTTCTGGCCAACAGCTGATATCTAATACACAATGCAGTGGTTTCTGGGCAATGGCTGATATCTGTCTAATACACAATGCAGTGGTTTCTGGGCAATCACTGATATCTGTCTAATACACAATGCAGTGGTTTTTGCCCAATGGCTGATATCTGTCTAATACACAATGCAGTGATTTCTGGGCAATGGCTGGTATCTGCCTAATACACAATGCAGTGGTTTCTGGCCAACAGCTGATATCTGTCTAATACACAATGCAGTGGTTTCCACCCAATGGCTAATATCTGTCTAATACACAATGCAGTGGTTTCTGCCCAATGGCTGATATCTGCCTACTACACGATGCAGTGGTTTCTGCTAAATGGCTGAAAACTATCTAATACACAATGCAGTTTGTTTCTGGGAACAGCTGATATCTGCCAAGAACCAACTATATAAAGGTTTCCCCATTTATCAAAATCCTGATACATGACTTGTCCAGTAATACAACACCTTTATTCCAGGATGCTTTCTGGAGTAACAGTGGTCATATATATCTGAAGGTGGATCAACATCACATTTGAAACCCCTTCATGCTATGACACTTTCTGTCAAATTTGATCAAAATTTATGGAGTGGTTACTGAGATAGAGTTGTTTCAAGGTTATCTATTTTAAGTACAGAGTAGCACAACTGATACACAAATTTAAAGCTACCACTACCAAAATATTTTTGTTACAAAATCAAATCTGGTCTAATTTTGTTCAGAATTTACAAAAAGAAATATTGTTGATGTTTTCCAAATTTTAGCATTAGCTGCCATATTTCACAGTGGAGTGGCATCTTTTGTACAGACTTGAAAGGAATTCTGACCAGCAAGCATTGTCATTTTTTTTTTTTAAATTCTCTTTGGCAGATTTTAGTTGCTTTTTCAAGTTATTTTTGTTTCTAATAAATGCAGCCATATACATTTTTGTGAATTTATTTCAAGTTTTTTAAATTATAAATTTTTTAAACCAATGGTGATGATATTTAATGGCAGAACCATATCATTAAAAATCTGAAAACCCTTCATGCCAGGATGTCATTCAAATTGGTTCTGTAGTTTTAGAAAAGTTTAAAATTGCAATATTTGACAGACAAACAACGGATCAAGCAAAACACGCGATGGACATTGCATTATGCCATATACTATTATGGTTAGGTGACCTAAAATTTAATACAAAGACAATTTCCACTTCAACAGCTATTTCATACAAATACCTTTTCCGTTTGATTTTTTAAAAAAAACCAAAGTAAATGTCACACAGTAGTTTTCATGAGAATTAAATTGTGTAGTGATCACTATAACCTTGATCATTGTAACTGATTAAACTATGATTAATTAATGCTATGATTTTCTAATGCTACACTGTTCTGAGAATTATTGTTTTTTTCTATAAGCAAATGAGACACTGAGTGATATAAGTAGGTTCTTTAAAAAAAGTGTTTGAAATACTATCTACATTTTTATCAATATATATATATATATATATATATATATATATATATATATATATATATATATATATATATATATATATATATGTACAGAGTTTTAATGACATATTAGCTGTGGCGGCTCTAATGCTGAACAAATACTAAAGGCAAACCATTCCAAAAATCCCCATAAAAGACAAAAGGAAACAAAGGGTATAATTTTTCAAATACAAGGTCAGAACTGTTATATCTTTAGCACACTCTTTTACAACTTTTAAACCTCATTTGGATTCTAACAGAATGTATTCTGTGGAAAATAAATCATATAGCTGCCTCTTAGAACATGTAGCAGGAAACATCAGGCCAAATCTACATCCTGGAGCAATGTCACAGAAGGAAGTAAAGTATAAAATATATTTACATTTGTCAGTAGGAAGTCAAGTATAAAATATGTTTACATTTGTCAGAAGGAAGTAAAGTATAAAATATGTTTACATTTGGCAGTAGGAAGTCAAGTATAAATTATGTTTACATTTGTCAGAAGGAAGTCAAGCATAATGATACAATAAATTTACATTTGTCAGAAGGAAGTAAAGTATAAATTATGTTTACATTTGTCAGAAGGAAGTCAAGCATAATGATACAATAAATTTACATTTGTCAGAAGGAAGTAAAGTATAAAATATGTTTACATTTGTCAGTAGGAAGTCAAGTATAAAATATGTTTACATTTGTTAGAAGGAAGTCGAGCATAATGATAAAATAAGTTTACATTTGTCAGTAGAAAGTCAAGTATAAAATAAGTTTCCATTTGTCAGTAGGAAGTAAAGTATGAAATATGTTTCCATTTGTCAGAAGGAAGTCAAGTATGTTTACATTTGTCAGTAGGAAGTCAAGTATAAAATATGTTTACATTTGTCAGAAGGAAGTCAAGTATGTTTACATTTGTCAGTAGGAAGTCAAGTATAAAATATGTTTACATTTGTCAGAAGGAAGTCAAGTATGTTTACATTTGTCAGTAGGAAGTCAAGGATAAAATATATTTACATTTTTCAGTAGGAAGTCAAGTATAAAATATGTTTACATTTGTCAGAAGGAAGTAAAGTATAAAATGTGTTTACATTTGTCAGAAGGAAGTCAAGTATAAAATATGTTTACATCTGTCAGTAGGAAGTCAAGTATAAAATAAGTTTACATTTGTCAATAGGAAGTCAAGTATAAAATATGCTTACATTTGTCAGAAGGAAGTCAAGTATAAAATATGTTTACATTTGTCAGTAGGAAGTCAAGTATAAAATAAGTTTACATTTGTCAGAAGGAAGTAAAGTATAAAATATGTTTACATTTGTCAGAAGGAAGTCATGTATAAAATAAGTTTACATTTTTCAGTAGAAAGTCAAGTATAAAATATGTTTACATTTGTCAATAGGAAGTCAAGTATAAAATATGTTTACATTTGTCAGAAGGAAGTCAAGTATAAAATATGTTTACATTTGTCAGAAAGAATACTAACCTCTACATCTGATTTACATTTTCTATCACTTCTGCGAACTGGAAAATAATCTGTGACAAGTTTATTCCTCTGAACAGGTTCTTCTGTTTTTCTGGAAATAAAAGTTGCATGATAATGCATTACTAATCACCTTTGTTATTTAATATATACATAGAGTTAAATCATTATTTCTTAACAATCTTAGTTTTGCTGCTGACATGTCATTGACAAGTTGTTCTGATGCAGGTTTAAGGAAATTGTAAAGATATGTGAACAATACACATTAAAGAATCATATCATCTATAATACACAAAAATCAGTATGCATGATCTTTCAGTCAAATTCTTTCAAATTACAATCTCCTCCCTGTACATCTTAACAGCAATTCTCATACATATATGAACAGTTATACATATTTGGATCAGATAATCAAAATATGATGAAATAAAACAGATTTTTCTGTACCCGAATAAACATGCTCCTATGTAAATTTTGAATATCAAAATTAGATTATTCAAATCTTATTGCTGCACAATGTATTTGGCTCTTCTGTGGACAAAACGTTAGTGAATGTATGAAATAAATAAACTAGTTATTGGTTATAATAATTGTCTTTGTTTTCTATCAGGCCTTCCTAGATGGAACAATATAATATGTTTGTAAATTATAATCCATTCAGTTTTGGTGAAGAAATGAGAAAGTGTTTTGTTTTTGTTTTTATGGTTTAACGCCATTTTTCAGCACAAGATAGGCTATACATGGCGCTTTAGACCACTTGAGGCCCCAATGAGAAAGTGTGCATTCTCATTAATAACAAGAATATCTAATAGTAAGAACTGTATATTAAATTCTTTTTGGAATTATGAAATTCATTTAAATTCTTGCATCATTAATAGATGGAACAAATTACTCTTGAAATATGTCACTTAATTTCATTCTTAAAAATGCAGGGCACAGTTAATTGTTGTAGATGTATCTGTATACGTCTTGTTGTTGTTGTTGTTGTAGGGTTTAACGCCATTTTTTCATCACATGATTGACTATACATGACGGCCAGTATTAATGGTGGAGGATGAACCAGAGAAAACCCCTGGAAAGAACAACCAACCCATGAGAAGCTACTGGCAAGCTTTCTCACATACCCACATTGACTGAAACTTGACTTGAACCCATGCAGACAGAGGTGAGATGGCAGTGATCCGTAACGATGAGCGCTTTAGACCACTCTGAGCCTTCTGTATACTTGTACATATGATATATATGATCTTTTATGTTTACAATGTTTTTACTTTAATTTAGATGCATGAACTATGTAGTCTGAAATAAAGTATTCTCATCTTTATCTTATTATTATTTCATGCACTTAGTCTCTTGCCACAATGGACAGTTTACATGTAGCTCTACTTTTCTTATCAACTGGTATGCCAAAACTCACAAAATTCATTCAAAATTGACCTATCAGCATAACCTATTATTAGACTGCCAATATTCTGATGTACTGCATATGCGTAACTACGAATTGCTTTTAGATGTAAACTTGCCAGACAATAAATACTGTGTTCCATTTCTGCTTTCAAGCATAATGAATAGCAGCAGAGAGGGTGAACAGACCACGATTTCAAGCAAAAATAAGGCTTCCTGATAAGGTTTTCGAGCAAAATATGGCCTATAGATAACGTTTTCGAACAAAATATCAGGTTTCCAACAAATCTCATTTAACCAAAAAAAAAGTCTCCATTTTTGCAAAAACGGAGATTTTACGATTTTGCTCGCAACGATGTGGTCATCCACCCTCTCTGCTGCTAAAGTTTTCAGTTCTGGGTTAACAAAAAATAATAAATGATTTGATCAAGTCTTTAGGATCTCACAAACAGACTAATCGCTAACACCTCTTCTTGTAAATCAATCAGATTATTTGACTGGTCGGTGAGTTTGAAATTAATTCTGGTTAATGAATTATTATGGCATCGCATGTAGACAGGATTAATTGGGTTTTCAATAATTAGGAATCCTGGAGGAGCTGTTGGTGCAAACGAATAAAGAATATATCCTTGCTGAGCTTGATTTGATCGTTCGAGATTAATTTGATAGCTTCCTTCGATAACATCACATACTAAATTGAGCGCAATCACCGATGAAATATTCACGTTGAACGGAGCGATATGCCTACCGCCACCATCTGGGTCATTATTGTGTTTGAGGATTTTTATTTCCGGTGATGCTGTTTTTTTCCACGTATCATGAATTATTTTGAAACCAACATCGATGGCATCATTGAGAAGTTTTTTTAGTTCTGGTACGTTATATCCTGGTAGTTTGAATGTTGGAATATCCTTAACGGGGATACCAAGAGTTAATTCAAACTCTGTTCTCGACTTGGGGTGATTATCATCTAGTATAACTCGAATAATTTGTGAATTAAATGTTTCCATGTCATTGATGATTTTGTTACATATTTCTACAACGCTGATAAATTCATCTCGGGTGAGAGAGCCGGATTTAATGGATATTAACAACAGTAAAAAATCATATTCCATCGCTGTGAAATTTTCGATAATTTTAGGTTCGTTAACAACATAATATCCCTCTTGACCCCTCCCCTCCTCCTCTTCCTCAATTGGGGAGTAGAAGAAATAAAAAAAATCTTCACTGGATTGGTAATCTTTATAACTTTTTATTGGATTATCGGGGTTTATTCTGTCGGTGATATAATCATTTTTTTGTGGTTCGGGTATATCAACGGTTCCCCCCCGGGGTGGTAATTCAGGCCATCCTAGTACGGTTCTTATCGAGCTGTTATAGATATCTACGACGTATCCTTCTGTGCTTATCTCAATTGCGGATGATAGCGTCGGCTCATGAACTGTTATAGCGATTTTTGATTCTGTTCCAGTAATCGATTTTATTCTACGCGCGAATTCATTATTGATTTGTTCTATTTGGTATGACCCTGTTGGTATCGAAACGACGTTCCAGTCTGGGGTACCGTCGTCTTTATTCTTATTCGCAAACACCAGTGAATTATTCGGTTGTTGACCACCAAATGATTTTGATCTGATATTAGGCCAACTGTGGTATACTCGTAATTTTGCTAGCGCTATCTCCTTCACTGGGACCGGAGAGGGGAAATTCACACTGAATTCTGGATTCGTTGATGTTATTGATATCATGCTTGTTTGTACTGGGTTCGTGTTCTCCACTATTCGTTGAAGTAATTCCTGCGGTGTTGTCATTGTTATTATACTCATGTTGTCGCTCTAATTTTGGTATCGAGGAATCATAAATACTGACCATCACTGAGAACTCACAATCTGGTAATGTTGATATTATTGAGATCATTTTGTTTTTTGGGTTCGTGTTTTCTAATTCCATCGGTGTTGTCATTGTTATTATACTCATGTTGTCGCTCTAATTTCGATATCGCGGAATCAAAAATACTGACCATCGCTGAGAATTCACTATCTGATATAATCGTATTATCGAGTGACGATGATATCATCAATGATAACTGCGAATATGCGGTTGATGCAATATGAAATTGAAGTAAGTAATTCTGCAGTTTACTCTGGCTGCATGATGATATCCTTTTTGCTATCCCGGTTGATATACCCCCGATTGTAGCCACCGCAGAAATGCAAATTGGAACTACGACCGGGGCAATCATTGCAACCGATGCAAGTATTATTTCGGCGCCAGCGAGAACGCTTGACACCGAGTACATAGTAATATCAATTGCGGTGATTCTTCGTCGGTATTTTTTTTATTTTTATTTGATACTCCTCAGTGAGGGTTTTGAGTCTATTTTGAAATTCTCTGACCTGATCATAGCGACATTGAGTTGATGAAATCATTGTTATTTTAAAAACGCTAGCGTTTTCAATTGTGAAATCCGAACGATTTTCCTTTCAATTTAGTTATTTACTTAAATCCGCTACGAATTCCACATACCATGATACCGAAGTTCTAGCCAAATTTTTATCAGTAGATGTTATAGTGAACTTTTCAGTTGTATCCTTGTCGATGATCGTTGAAATCGTATTATTGACCCCGGATGAACTCGACGATGATATATTAAATTGAGTCAATGGTGTTACTAGTGTTAATCGATAAATACCTTTAACGGTTGCAGTGATATCTAATTTGTTGTTTGTAGGTGTCCACGCAAATGATCCGTGTTGGATTGTATATACCACGTTGTTGGTTTTCTCATGAGGAATTTTTGTTTTTTCAATGATTGTTATCATCCTCGAAAAATCACCTTTGATGGCTTCGATGAAAGTTTTCATCTCATCGATGGATTTTTTAATATCAGGGAGTTTTATTTCAATTTTATCTAACGGGGTTCCAATAAATTTATCAATGATATTTCTACGAAATGATGTAAACTGTTTTCCGTTTTCTTCAATTCTAGATTCAAGTGTTGTTAGTACAAACACAGAATTGTTTAACTCATCGTTGAGAGTTTTTAATCGATCTGTAATCGTCGAAACGAGTACACCCGGTTTGAGTTTACCCTGATCAGAAAATAACGCGATAGTATTTTCGATTGCGTTTTGTTGTTTAACCAAAATATCATCCAGAGAAATATTACTGGTTTTCAATTTACCCTGATCCGAAAATAACGCGATAGTATTCTCGATTGCGTTTCGTTGTTTAACTAAAATATCATCCAATGACACATCACTGGATTTCAATTTACCCTGTTTGTCTTGAAATACAACTATTTCATTAGGATCAACATTTGTTAAGTTCAACGTCTCAGCTATTTCATCTTTGATTAGTTTTTTTACATCCTTGACAGAATCAGGTGGTGCAGTGCCATCGGGTTTGGGTTTCAAAGATCTCCCCCAAATATCAATCATGTTATTGTAAAACTCTTTCTCTCTCTAAAATCGTTTCGATTTCCAGCGATTACTAGTGTATTCATTAACGACAACATGTGGTGGTTTTCCGCTTGGGTTACTCAAGGAGTTAGAAATAGCGTCAAGGACATTTAATACTTCGCTGCCGCATATTGGTGGGTCAATCATCGTTTGTGTTGGTAGCGTAGAATACCAAGTCTTCATTGGAAGGGTTTTTATATACCGCATAAACTCTTTTGGTGGGGCTAATCCATATGAATCAAAATAGACAATCCCACGTGGATCAATAGCGTATGCAACCCAGTGAGTTCCGGGTCCAGTGCTGTTATCTAAATTAATGATTCCGGTTTCAACGCTGTTTGGTTGATGTGGTAATTGATCTTTCATAAAGACACCTCTGAAGTTTTTAATCGCGAGTTTTTTAGCAGCATCCATTAAATCAAAATTGGACATGGGAACCATAGGTTCCTCAATTAATAAATCGTTCCTGGTAGTCTTAGACCCTTTCCGCTGTACCACGAATACGGGGTTCCTGGTAGTCTTAGACCCTTTCCCTTTTTTTTATATCCTTTCCCAGTTGCTTTCTTTAGTGCCATTCCTGCTGCAGTACCAACGGCTCCTAACGCAGCCGCTTTAGCCACCGCTGGGGCTGCTGCTGCAATCAATGCTGGAATCGCAGCTAACAACGGAAATATACCGCCTGTTTTAATCATATTTTTGATAGCAGCCGCAGAAAGAGTAATCTGAACACCTTTTTTGGCTGCAAGTGCATCATTGAAATGTTTTATTTGACGAGTTGTCAGTGATAATTTATTTGCACCACCAGTCATTTGGTTGGGTTTCAACGTGATTGTGGTTCCACATTTTTTAGCTGATTCCAATTGCAATTTTTTTAATTGACCGGGAGTTAACGCAACACTAATAGTACTATATGACATGTTATACATATTTGATTGATTCTAATTCAATGAAAAATCGAGAAAATCAATCAAAGATTTTCTACTGGTGCATCTACCACTCTCATTCTTCCACCAACACCTTCAAGTAGCATTGATTTATCACTGAGAATGACAGCAACCGCTCTATAATCAGCAATACCACCACGAGTCACATTAGCTCTAAAGTGTATATCAACGACGGATTGTCTCATCAAATCGAGATGTTCCAGTGAGAAGTAATAGATCGGATACAGATTCTTAAAATCAAATTGTGATATTTGCAAACCAGTATCGACATTTTGATCGCGTGCCATAAATGACAACAGACGATGATAAACTCGTGCAATATGATTTTCTGTGTAATTAAGTTGTATATCCTCGGATGGTTCCTGTTGGCCGTTTATTCTCAGTGAGACGTCTTTCACACCTAATTGATTAAATATCATATGACTGGAGAGTTGATTGCCAACTCGTGTGTTATCCTGTAACGCAATAAATATACGACGTGGCGCAGAAACGCCTTGTTTTGATGCTAGGTTCCAAGTGAATAACCCGTTGATATTTGATTGTTTAACATCTGTACTCACGGTTAGCCAACTTAGTAATGATTTTCCTCCTTGGTCCATAAATGATAGTAATCGTTCTTCTGCGGTGATTGCTGGAGTCAACACTGGCATCCACAATGATATTTTTGTTAAATTGACTTTACCGGCATCAGCATTGGGATTTGCAGCATCTGCTGGAATCCTCCAGATTGCGTCGTTATCATCACTTTTTCGTACAAGCGATACTGTATGCTTCGCCCCGTAGATAACTTTTCTGACGTTTCTACAGAATCCAAATATATGATGCAGTGGAATCGCGCATGAAAATGATTTACGCGCTCCGTGCAACATTGAGTTTCGTGTTGCAGCTCCTAGATTGAAATTAACATCATTGTTTATAATCATATTCTCGACATCAGCATCACTATTATCACGTTTTTTTGGTCGTCTTACAACAAATTGATTTCCACCAGCGGTATTTGTAACATCTTTTGCAAACATCATAGAGGGTCCTGCTGATCTTGTATAATCATCGGAATATCTCGCTAACCCTATTATTTTTGTAGCCACATCAACATCGCGATCTATCGACTCGATTTCTTTTCCATCAATGAGATATCTAGCACTCTCAAATAGCGCCATGATACCATTATTGACAAACCCGACTTGAGTACCAGCTGGATACGGTGCTGGTACAGCAGGAGTATCATCAGCTGTTACAAGTTCTCCTTCGATTTCGATAAACGCTTCACAGGGTAAAAAGTATTTACTGGTATCATGGACTTGAAGATCAATTCTTGCTCGACTATTTGAGTCTATGGCATGATAGGCGTAATATTGATAATCGCGTACAGAATCATCCTTGCGAACTGGGGCATCTATATCAAACGCTGGATCAGGTGACTGTTTGAACATTTTATTCTATTTATCAGAGTCTAAATCGCGATTTTCCATTTTCATCGTCGTAGTTTTTTAAAGCCACTTCCTGCTATCATATTTGCAATATTGCTTTGGTCGGGGGTTAAAGCCATCGACGCTAATTTTTCGTCTACTGCGTTATTTATAATTCTACTAACACTTGCAGGCATTTCCGCTGTAGATGGCAATGGTACCGGTTTCTTTTTTCGTCTCACTAATGATGTTATTTTATTCTTCGCAGTTGAAAACGCTTTTCCAGCAAAATCTCCAACAGCACTAATACCCTTATCACGAATAACATCAATGGCTTTCATTCCTAGTTGTTTAGCCAACGGCATCACTTTTGGAGCCATTCTCGCAAATAACCCTGCAATGGTATTGCCTAAACCATCTCCGTAGTATGCTCTATAAACCGGAAACCGTGAATTAACTACGTAGACGGGGGTTGGTTTATCATGATTGTAGTGTATGATCATTATTTGAAATCAGAAACAATTTTTCAATTGACTTTTCAATTCAGTCACTATGATACCCACTTTCCACTAACTCGTCAATGAAATCTCGATATATTTTGATATCTATGATACCACCCTGAAATAAT
Source organism: Unio delphinus (assembly GCA_029339505.1). Taxonomy (NCBI): domain Eukaryota; kingdom Metazoa; phylum Mollusca; class Bivalvia; order Unionida; family Unionidae; genus Unio; species Unio delphinus. Next base: position 11,071,418 of record JAQISU010000109.1, on the reverse strand, counting down.
CGTCTACAGATATCAGCTGCTTCATTAATTATTTCCGGTGAGTTATTTCCAGCTCGGAACCCTCCTACAAGAACCACTAATCGTGATATATCACTGAGAACACTACCAGGACATGAAACGCTAGCGTTTCCAACTAGACCACTCCCCAAAAATTTCTTCTCATCGTATGGCCGTCTTATTTGGAGTTGAAATTTTCTCTTGAAGTCTCTGTATTCCTTCATCCTTCTATTTAAACTCCCAGTATTTATTTCATACACTGTATCAGCCCATTCATTATGTGGCATTCTATAATCCGAATAATTGTCCGTGAAAAACTTCTCTTGTGAATCATAGCTGTTAGCAGCGAATTCACCTAAATTGTCTATATCCTCGTTGAGAATTTGTTGTTTAGCGCTCTCGGTAAATATAATTGATTTAGGTAGTCCACTAACTAGTTCTTCCTGAAATCCTTTAAATTTTCGTTCTGAAGCGGTTGATATATCCTGAGGAAGTGATTGCAAGGATTTTTTTGTTTGTTTAGTTCTTTTTGCTATTTTTTCTAACACAGGAATAAGACCCTCTTCTTTTCTTTTACCGTCAGGATCATCTCCCAGTATAGCACGCTCTATCTCCTTCGTTGCTGTGGTTACTGGTTTAAACAATTCTTCAGATCCCACAGCAAAATCAGTCTGAAGACTCTGTCGTTGTTGTAGTTTATTCCATACAGAGTCACGAATTGGTACAAATCTCTTAATTGCATCCAGTCGTTCACGAGTCAATCGGGTTGTTAATGCTTCATTGACCATTATTTAAAATCAGAAACAATTTTTCAATTGCAAAACAATTTTCCCGAACCTGACCTAACAGACGAAAACATTTGACATGTTGGATTTTGAGGGCAAAAACCCGAGGTTTTTTACACAGGATTTTCGAGATTTTTTATCAAAAAGGGCTAAATCAAGCAAATCCTACATGAATTTCCATCAAAAAATGCTAAAAATAAATGAAAATCTGATACGAATTATGGCTAAAAAGTGTAATCTGATAAAAAATCTCGAAAATCCTGTGTAAAAAACCTCGGGTTTTCGCCCTCAAAAACCATGAAATGTCAGACATGTAGGATGATTTTTAACACGATCATAGAAGCATTATTTCATCCTATCAATGATGAAGGAAGTGTGGAAACTGCTATAAAAATAATTAATATCACACTTCCTTCATTCTATTTTTGATCAATCCAAACCAGCCATCAATTTTTTATTCATTGTTTTTGACATTATCAATCAAAAAATGCTAAAAAAAATTAAAATCTCTATGAGGGACGGTCACAATCAAATAATGATAAATGGTTGGTCAATCAAAATTGTTCATTTTCTTGAATTAACGCCCGTAGGTTTCTAACTTTAGAATTAACCTCCTTTTTCAATTCGTATTCGTACCCCAATTCTTTTCGTATTCGTTCTACGATGGTATACAACGGAGCGAACACACTTACGTCACTGGAAAATGCGAGAGAGTCCCGAATAGAATTCTGAATTCTCTTGATGAGCGCATACTTCTTTGGTAGCATATACTTGTTAGTGCTAACTCCGTATTCTATATCCTGAAAATCAGACATGATTTGATCAGGATTTAACCCATCTGATAGTTCAATATCCCAACTTTTCAATTTTGAAATCTCGGATAAAATGCTATTCATGTTTTCAGAATTCATTATTCTATAATAATGATATATTTCTAAATGAAAAATATGACGCATTAGACGTAACTAAATTGAACTTTTTGTCCCGTCCTTTTTGAAATAGCCATTTTGGTTATTCCCTCTGCAACTTTTCGTACTGAGGATGGACAAATATCGAAATACTTGCCGGCTTCATTCATTGATTGAAATATTTTTTCTTCGTTAGTTATCGTATTCAAAGATTTCACAGGTCTCGCTTTTTTCGAGTATTTCCCAGTCCCCCCTCGTTCGGAATTTTCACTTTGTGTGATAGCCTGCAGATTTGATAAAGAATTGTTTTTCGGATTAGAATCGATATGATCAATAACAAAATCATCCTCGATCAATCCATAAAAACACTCAAATGCGAAACGATGATTGAGATAAGTTTTCTTTTCTTTTCCCCCACCAACAGTAAACACCAAATACCCCATACCATTGTCAGCACCAACTGATTTCTTCAGCCTACAGTTTCTTACAACACCATCACTGGATGCTTCATAATTTGTAATCAAGGGATGGTGTCTGAATTCTTGGTTCATTTGTATACATAGTACTATTGTTTGTCTAATTCATCGTTTGGTTTAATGATAAATCTTTCGATGTAGTCTTGAGGAGTTCTTATGATTTTATCCTTGATACTGACTTTGTCAGCGTCAAGAATACTGAGTTTGTCAGCGTCAAGAATACTGACTTTGTCAGCGTCAAAAATACTAACTTTGTCAGCGTCAGGGTCAAAATTTCTGATTGTCCATTTTTTATTCTTTTATCATAATAACGCTTCAATTCCCTGTATCGCTTACCACCGCAATTTAGACACAACTGAGATTTTCCCCTGACCCCAACTCCACATAGAATACAAGGTAACTAACCAAGGCTTCCACGACGAAAGCTTTGCATATGATACCCACAGAACTCATTTCTGCATGATTTGTTACACGGGGTTATTGATCCAATCATAAGCCACTTGCAGTGATTCATTATATAAAAATCTTTCATTTAAATGCTTGTTTTAATTATAGCATGAGGGAATTAGGGAGAACGCCTTCGAAAAATGCTGATAAGGAGTTTAAGAGATTATTAAAAATCAATCCTAGATTTAATCTCGATAGACCCAAAAAACGTCCAATAGACGGAAACTTGAAAGAGTTTAAGAGATTATTAAAAATCAATCCTAGATTTAATCTCGATAGACCCCAAAAACGTCCAATAGACGGAAACATGAAAGAGTTTAAGAGATTATTAAAAATCAATCCTAGATTTAATCTCGAGAAACCAAAAAAACGTAACAAACGTCCAATAGACGGAAACATGAAAGAGTTTAAGAGATTATTAAAAATCAATCCTAGATTTAATATCGATAAACCAAAAAAAACGTCCAAGAGATTACCCTGGAAAGATGCTCAATTCAATCTCGATATAGTTTCTAATACACCAAAGAATACAATTCTTGATAAAGCCATGATTAGTAAAATCAGAGACTGTTTTAATGAATTCAAGCGTGATGGAGCATCTTATTGTTGGTCAACATTTCGAATTGATGGTGTTGTTGACGCTGCCATGAATGATGAAAAAGCAGCAGTGATAATTTCACGTGTTGGGGAAAAACGGCATTTTTTCCGAATCAAATTCATTATCGAAGTCGATGGTAAATGGATTATTAGGGATAAATTTGAACCAATCCTCAAGAATAAAAAAGCTGTCATTGTGAGTAGAGATTCCAAACCACGAATTCTAACCGGAATCGATAAGCCATACTACGAAAGATCTTATCCCGTAACAGCAATGGTTTATGGGATATATCCGTTAAATGATAAACCCGATATCGCAAAACTAGCTCCTATGAAATATTCTAGTTCACTGAATTGTGTAGCAGAACGAATAATAGAACACTTCACAAATGCATCCCGAGGAAATAAACTAACTGATCTGCGACGTAGGAAAATAACCGAGTGGGAACTGACAGTGAAACAGCATGGTGCAAAGATTTCTGATATAGCTAAATTAGAAGCATCATTAAAATTCCCAATATCAGTAACAACAATAACCGGAGAAATATTATACGAACCGAAATATCAATCGCGAGGAGCCCCAATACAGATTATTGATCATAACAAACACGCGTGGACACCTGCGGTCACAATATTTCCACGAGAACGAACCGTGAGATATATCCCCAAGGAGTTCGTCGGGGATGTTTTCTATGAAGAGAGATTATTTGATGCTATTCATGCGTTGTGTAAGGATGATCCTGTGTCAGTGTGGCTACTTAGAAGTGATGAAGAATTCGATCAATTTGTAAAACCAAATGGTGAATTATATCGCATTGAAGAATTAGATAACAGAATGAGAAAAATCGCTAGTGATTTTTCACCGGAGAATTCCCATGAAAAACTACTCACGGATAGTTTTACTATTCCATCAGTGGTAGCTCACTTCGCAAGAGAAAAAAACTCATAGCGTCCAACACGAAGTGATTTTCTCGAGGATGTTAAATTGAGTTGCGTCGAATTTGGTCATGGAGGACTGTGGAATACGAAATACTCACGTGATGGTATGATTTCAATTGATATAGCCGCGTGTTATCCCGGAAGTTTTCTCGGGTATGGGGAATGCGCTGAGTACTTCAAACGATTTGGACACCCCACGCATGAAATGACTCGTGTTGCGATTAATGGACCATTGCCTGATTTTGATTTAACCGGATTCGCTCATGTGATATCATTTGAATTAGCTACAGGGTTACATCCATGTAGTTATGTTTGGCTCGGTAGACACCTATCTGAAAAACACTGGATGCCAATAGTGCTATTGAGATATATGATTGATTGTGGTATGCTAATATCGTTGATTGTTTCCGAGGCTATTATATGCTATCGAGCTCAGAAAGAAGTTTGGCTACCACAACCCGATCTAGATAGAATAATCAACGAACTACGAAAACAGTTTCCAGATTTCAGTGAAGAAGAAATCATAAATTGGTCTAAGAAGTTATTTGAAATTAAAAAAGAACAAGCAAAAGATCTCGGAAGAAGAATAATCGGTAAATTTACCCAGGGTGGACGATACGACAACGCAAAATACTCTTCGCGGTTGATCATAGATGTCGCTGAATACGATTTTATTGTAGCGGATTTAATGAAACAGGGAAAACTTGTATCCCGTAAGGATGCTTTTCTATCCAATGGTGAGAAATTAGGTACGGTTGTTACCTACTGTGATGGATATAATTCCCAGTACACACATTTGAGAAGTTCAATGTTAGCCTATGCTTCTATTAATCTATTTTCGATGATAAATAGATTTCCTAATACCGCGGTTAGAGTGGCCACTGATTCGATGTATATACACAATAAGTACAAATCAGCTGTAGCTAAATTCACAGATCCCGAAGAAAATTGGGGGCGTTGGCGATTTAAAAAGGAGATGCTACATGAGTATTGTGAATCCGCAGACGTTGCCATGGATGATAAATATCTTTGTTGTAACCGTATTGAAATTCAATCAGAACTTTCTAATGCACCACCGGTATCTGATCCAGTATGTAGATACAAGACAGTTTATTTAAACGGTTGTGGTGGGTCAGGAAAGACAACTCGTGCAATTGAATTATTTCGTCGTGGAAACGCTAGCGTTTCTAACATGATTGTGCTAACACCGACTCACAGACTCGCCAGAGAGATGATACAGCGAGGGGTAAATGCTTGCACTTACCACAGTTTCTTTCGATGGAAGGGTGACAAATGGACTCCTGAGCGTATGGGTGATAAATTCATTCCTGAAATCATAATTTGGGATGAAATATGCACAGTGTCATTAGATGTATTAAAAACATTTCTTGAGTGGTTGTTAAACAAAAACACAAAAGTCGTCATGTGCGGTGATCACGGCCAACCACCACCATTTGTCGGTGCATCTCCACATGAATGGCTAAAGGGTTTTGTAGACTACTATGAAGAAATCACCACTGATTATAGATCAATTGATGAACGATTACGAGAATTTAAGAAACTAATTAGATTACAACCGGATAGAATCCAATGCGAAATAGCGCGTGAAGTGATTTCAGAAACTCCAATGAATGATTTCTGGGAAACATGGAGACCAAACGATTTGATCATTGCAAGTAGAAAAATAGTCAGGGATACACTTCAGATGAAGTTATTTGAATTGCATAAAGAAAAATTTGCAATGCTTCCAGTACCCCTTTGTTATAGGCCATCAGATACACGAAAACAGAATATTGAAGTTGATATTCCAGGACAGAGTGAAAAACAAATTCTCGTATTAAATGATATTGTGCTGGTTGATATCAATGTCGTTGAAGATGCATTGCGTGCTAATAAATCCCCGTGGACGCTAGGATACGCAGCAACAATACACTCTTCACAGGGATTGACTATATCGAATACAATTGTTTGGATGGTGGATAATCACATCGAATGGTCGAATTTAGTCTATCTCGCAGTATCCAGAGTACGAAAAATAAATCAACTTCGAAGAGTTGTTTTCGATGATAATGACACAACAATGGATGATATTGATGTTAAAATTATTGATAAAAAACTCTCCGGTTACAAACAACAGGACAAAAAAAAACAACGAGAATTTGATATTGATGCTAAATTAATAATCACTTTGAAGAAACAACAGAATAATCACTGCGCGAGTTGCAATTGTATAATGCGTTGGCAGTATTCGGATAAGGATCCTCGCCAATTCACCGTAGACAGAAAAAATAACAATCTCGGTCATGTCAGAAATAATGTGATGTTGACTTGTCTTGAGTGCAATAGACGCAACGGTGCTAGTTAAGACCATGCGGTGGCAATTGAGTATCCTCGGGAATCACTTGTAGTTGTTGTCGAGTAAAACCCCGCTGAGGGGCAGTTGAATCCAGTTTATAGACTGGAGGTCTACCAGTTGATCGTGTTATACTAGATATCTTATGCGTAGTGACGCTCCAAATAGGATCAGTAGCCCTTTTTCTACCCCCTTCAAGCTCTCCTGGTTCGTATAAGTACCTCACAATGACACTACTACCAAGAATTGGTTCTTTGAAATCTTTTTGTGGTTGTACGGGTATTGACTTCTTTTTAATCGCGTTGATAGGTTTCATGTTGATTGTTCTAGTAATCTCGTTATTCAGTGCAGTAATCACAGATGGTAATCTTTTAACCCATTCACGGGATCGCTTTTCTTGAATGAATTCTTTTGCGTATTGATATCCAAATAACCGCTCAGCAATCGTCCGATTAAATCGTTCTACAATGGCCTGATCGCGATGTAGCGCAGTATGCCCTCGTCGTATGGTGACATTATGATGTTTCATTGTAGATAACACTGCACCCTGAAATTCCTTGCCAGGATCAACCTGCAATAGATTTGGCCAGTGCAGAGGACCTCGTCGATAAATCCTTTCAAATGCAGAAGCGGCTTCAGTGGCTGATTTTGTTTTTAACGGTTCTGCTTCTTTGTATCGACTTGCAATATCAACTACGGTTAAAGCGTATTTGTAACCACGATCATGTGGCAGAAATAATATATCAGCCTGATGAACTTCATTAGGAGCGGTCACATCAAAATGCGAGAATTGAATTTGTTTAGGCGGTGGTAGATAAATTTGCCATAGTGCCTGTTTGGATAACCAATTAGCCGCAGTGTTTTTTTTCACTTTTGCAGCACTAGCGAGTTTATGGACTGCTGATTTACCCCTCCAGTATCCTCTTGGGGAATAATAAATTGATTCCATATTATTAATTACCAGCACCTAACATCAATTTACTTTTCATAGCCGATTTTATCAAAAATGAAGACAATTTTTCTTTGAAGGATTTATCAGGAATAGCATTTAACGCATGAATTAATTTCACATCCGCGAGATGCCTGTTTTGCAGATTGCTGCTTTTATAAGCAACATCATGAAGGTGACAGGCCTTATCAATGGCGTTTATTGGTTCTTCACCGGGGTTGGGTTGATTTTGATTATCGAGTCTGATATCAAGTCTGGTTCCTGGTCCACAGTAGCTATATCCTGGGAGGTGCTTTTCTCCGGGGTACTTTGCCCATGGGGTTCCAGGGAGCTTTGCCAATTTGGCTGCGATATCACCTCCTCGTTTTTTTTTAAATCAGATCTCATAGACACAATCTAAATTTCTTTGTACCACATTGCACGCATTTACCAGAAAGCGCTGATCGGTTATTTTTAGTTGTAACCGTCGTCACATCATCTGTGCCAGTACGCGTTTTACACTTCACACAATATAGATCCATAATTTATGTATAGAAATATGGATATAATTGATTTTTCAGTGACTAAAACAAGAGAACCAATTAAGCATCATGCAGCGCTACCAAACTCTATCCGGATGATTATAATCGGGCCATCTGGATCCGGTAAAACGCAATTGTTGCTCAATTTAATAATGAGATGGATGAAGTGGGATAAGTTGTATTTAATTGCCCCTAGCGTAGATGATCAACGATGTTATGAAGTGTTAAAGGATTTTAACGAGAATGCATCAGAAATTAAGGGTGAGAACGCCATTGATTTTATAACCGATATCGATGAAGCACCGAGTATTGATGATATTGATGGAGATATTAACAATTTAGTCGTATACGACGATATAATGTTGGATAAACAAAAAAATCCTGCTAGAATATTTTCCCGTGGGCGTCACAAAAAACACTGACGTGATATATGTCACTCAACGCTACACTCAGGTTCCAAAAGTGATCAGAGATAACTGCAATTTATTGTCTGTATTCAACGGAGTTGATACTCATACTCTTAGAAATATTTGGCAGACATGGTGTTCTGATATGGACTTCAATCAATTTCGAGATTTCTTTAGTCATGCTCAGTCGACTCCGCACGGATTCGCAACAATAAATCTACATGATCCTCGGACACGATATCGTATCGGACTTGATCAAATATTCGGTTAAAATCGTAAAAGAATTATTAACCCAGAACTGAAAACTTTAGCAGCAGAGAGGGTGGATGACCACATCGTTGCGAGCAAAATTGATTAAAAAAACGTAAAATCTCCGTTTTTGCAAAAATGGAGACTTTTTTTGGGTTAAATGAGATTTGTTGGAAACCTGATATTTTGTTCGAAAACGTTATCTATAGGCCATATTTTGTTCGAAAACCTTATCTGGAAGCCTTATTTTTGCTTGAAATCGTGGTCTGTTCACCCTCTCTGCTGCTTGAATGGACCCAGCTCCAAATTTCACTGCTATGGATATCTGTAAATATATTATTGTTTTACAGCATATTTTTTATTTTAGTCATTTGGGTTAATGATATTTTTTTCAAATTCTTAATTCTGTTGTTTTCCTCTACTCAGGGTTCCTGCGCCAAAATTATTTTTGTTTTCTATGTTATTTTAAGGAGAAAATGACCAATTTCAAGAGTCATTCTTAAAGTCTGATACTTTTATTAATAAAAAAAAATTACTTCAGTTGATGGTAATTTTTCTTATATATAATCCAGGGTACACTGATCAAATTGTCCCATTAATCAAAACTTATAAAAAAAAAACTCAAAAGGATTATTTATTTTTACAAAGCACATTAAGCGCCTACATTCTATCTATTTCTTTCACTTTAGCCTCAATATCTGTTTCAAGCTTTTAAAGAGTTTCTTTGTTCTTTTTAGTAGAGAGTATCAAGGCATTTAACTTGATTAAGTATTTATGATACTGGTGTTCTTTGCAAGTTTATCTGAATTATCATAAAGTGTTTCTTTGTCCTTTTCAAGTCTTATCTTCTTTGTTTTCAAATGGCCCAGTTGTTGTATTTATAAGCTTTAAATATTGAAATCCCTTTCTTTCTGAGTAGTGCTTTAACAGAGTATTAGTTCCCACCTAATAAATGATATAAACATCTATTTTTTTTCCTGTTTTATTCTCTGTTAGGTCCCATTAAACAATATTTTAACTCCATCTGAATTATTCTTTTTTTTCAAAGGACCATGAAAGTGTGGACCCAGTTGAAATACGCAGTTTTAAAACATCTGCCCAAAACAGTTCTGCAATATTTGCACAAGTATTTACAAAATAATGTGCTGTAACCATGTTTAAAGCTCTGAGATACTCTCTTTTAGGGTGTCATCAGTAACCAAACACAGCCTCAGGGCTTGAATTTAACACAAATTTCTTTGTAGCCAGATGGACTAGTGTACTGAAAAATTTACTAGTCCTGCCAAACATTTACTAGTCCTGTCCACAAAACTATGTCACACACTTGTTTTGAGATTAACAACAATTTTCTTTCATAAATAGCATTATATTATCAAATGCAGAGGTACAGAATTATAAATCCTACTTCAAATCATCAATCAGTCAATTAACATTTCTTGTTTCTCAAGATAATCTGGATCCAATTCCAGAAAGGGATTCAGGTGGCCTTTCTCGTCCTCCACCTGCAATCTAGGTCCATATGGGGTTTTTTCTAGTCTCCTTATCCGTCTCTCTGACACATTCCACAGCTGTATTGCTGGTGATGGATCATATGTTTATAATGTCATTTGTATGAAACAGTATAAAGAGTAGGTCGGGCAGAACCCAAGGTCTCAAACAAGATATCCAGTCCATTTTCATCTCCGATTCAATTTTAAAGTTCGAACAACCCGCAACAAAACTGGATGTTTTCTCTGTGTTTGTTTTAGCGAATTCTATACACCAGTTACACTGCATAATGTTCTTGTCCTCATCATAATTCAGCCATTCCCTGTCTTCTGTCCATGTCTTCTGAAACGTCCAATTACGCTTTTCTTTATCATAAGAATTATTCCTCTCTTTTATGTCAAGTTCATTCAACTTTTACTTTTTTTTCCGGAGGCTAAACACCTTCAATAAAATGCCACATTTTGTCTGTCTTATAAGGCAGGAAATGTGCCTCTTTTTGAAATACAAAATGTTACAGTATAGCTGACGCGAATTATATAAAGTAAGAAAAGGAATGGCAGAGTCCTTTATACAAAAAAGTCCGAGCAAGAAACATGTTTCAAAACACGTGCCTCTTTGTGCCCCCCCCCCATTAAATAGCATCTCCCAAATAAAGTCTCGACTTCAGCGGATGTTCTGCTAAATCAAAGCAGTGGCTATTGTAAACACTGTTATAAAATATTAACATCAAAAGATAATGTTAGTTTCACCTTGGAAAATGTGTGTTCCCATCAAAGGAAGCCATCTGACTTGGCGCGTTGCAATCAACTGCTCCAACTACGGTCTCATCATTATTAGCGTAAGTTTAGTAAGTGTTCTTAATTAATCGGATCTCAATATATTATTGAAATTAATAATAAGCGGGAAAATGTTCCAATCTTTGATGCCCATGCTGAGATTTTTTAATTTCCAGCAAATGTACAGCATTCTGCTTGGATATCTTCACGTGTATTCACTTATTTGTTCAGTCTTGTACGGGAAAAATATTTATAACGAAAACCAATTTTTATTGTCATAGAGAAAGCAGTTCCATGGAAATGACGTGTCAATAATGTGATCATAATAAATTGATCCAATTCTAATTCTTATAATTATTTCGATGCAAACGTAAATTATGCAGTTCCCCGTTTGTGACTGTTGATGCATTTGGCTACCAAAAAACATGTTATCACAGTATTTGAATATTTTCTTTACAAATCCATGAAATTAGGTACCCCAAAGAAAGAAAAACTCCAGAAAATTTGAAACCCACAAATTTTAATTTATTCACATGTATTATTTCTATAAAAAGAAAACTCAAAACTTAACACTTACTTTTTTCGAGCAGACTTTGGCAATGCTGGCCCTTGACTAGAGGTTTGTTTTTCTGCATTGTGCACAGTTGTCTCCCCTTTCTTACATCTACCTTTTCTGTTGGCCTTACCTAACTTCTGGTTTTCTTCCTTGAATTTCTGTTTCAGATCCTGAGGTGAGAAAAAACAAAGCAATGTATTAAGATCCCATAAGCAACAGCAATTGTCACGTACAGTAGCTTGTAGTGAATTTTGTCAACTGCATGGGTTTGCAACCCTGTGAAAAATGCTGTACGAGTTTGTTACGGTAAAACCTATCTTGAGAGACTTCCCCTTTTGGAAATAAAAATGGTCTCTCAGGACAGGTGGTCCCTTATAACAGATTTTGTACAAAAAGACTAGTTACCAAGGTCAAAATTCAGCACTGTTAAAGAAAGAAAAATAAGTACAATCACTGAAAATATATGCTATACTTAATTCATAGTTCTTGCTAAAATATTGCATGCATTCATCTGAAAATAAATATAGAGAAATAAAGACATCTGACATAAATCACATTAATGTTTGAAGATCATGTGTACATGTAATATCACATGAACATTGAATTTGTTTTAAACTGCTCTTTGTGCACATGGTCTCCTCTTTTTTACTTTTCTGAATTACAGTATTTCCTCCTGTATTAAATTTTTAAAATATTTTTAATTTGGAGGTTCTGCCATTGTCATTACAGTACTAGATGTTAATGTTATCAATACTCAATTGTAATAATGACTGACAACAACAGCTTTGAGATCATACAGAAATATGGAATACATATGACTATACAATGTAAATTTACAATATATGAAATAATAACATAATTAACTCATTCAGAAACAGAAAAGTTTATTCAGAGACAAAAGCCATTGACTTAATTCACCAATGACATAAAGGAGATTAACTCTATAAACAGCAGCTCCACCAACATGAACTGGCAACAGCTTAATGCATGGGATGATCTGATTAACATCAAAAAAAAGAGCAACAGACATCACAACCCTCTGACAATTAAAAAAATATGGGAAATGATTCTCGCTGGCTGGTTTAATAAACAAAACCTGCAAAATTTACAAATCGCAAGCTAGCTTCCTTTTTCATAATTATGGTTTTTTTTTTTAATCAGATGTCGTTACTCTTTCAAGTGGCCATGGTCAGAAAGAATATGTATGTCTTTGTTCTCACAATGTCTTCTAGGCCTAACCGAGTAGATAATTTTTGCCGAGTACCTAATCAGAGTATTTGGATGTACTATTTGCCAGATCTAGGCACAAACCGAGTAGTAGGTGCAACTCCGGAGAGTACCGTTTGTTTCATTATTGTATGTGAAGCTTAAACTTTTCGTGCACCGTATATATATATATATATATATATATATATATATATATATATATATATATATATATCCTATAAGATGAATTTTTTTATATTATTAACTAAAATTATTATGTATTAAAAAGCTTTTTTTTAAAGTTCGATATTTATTGAATTATTTTACTTGTAACCATTTGTGCACGTATTATTTGCCAAGGCGAATAAAACCAGATACCGAAAAACCAGATATTCGACCAAAGCGAATGTCCAAGGCGATTTTCATTTAGGCCCTAATGCCTTCATTCATAATTTTAGAACAATCTGTATATTCTTAATATTAGAACAATCTACATATTTGACACTACATGCAAGACCTATACAATTTCAGAAATCGGCAGCCAGACTTTATATATATATATATATATATATATATATATATATATATATATATATATATATATATATATATATATATATATATATATATATACATACAGTGGATATGTCTGGATTAATGAGTTTTCCAGATGATTGAATCATGCACATTTTTTATTTTAGATATCATCACACCGTATATATGTACATGTATATGCTAGCTGTATAGTCAATAATGGCGGCGTGATGTATATATGAATACGGCATCATCATCGACTTGTTGATATCTGGCGTGGCGAGCATGGGTTAGATCTATTGAGTGGGCATGTACGGACAACCAATTGTCCTTGTTTTTTTTATGATGTCCGCAACTGTCGACTTGCCAATGTCTAAGGAACAGTAAGCTATACTATGCTGGCGTATATCTTGAATTGTAGCTTTTGGGTGATCTTCTTCGTGTTGGCAAATCATTTTTATGCTGGCCGGTATCTCTACTCATCTACGCTTGCTTGATGGTGTTGCCATAATATATGTAGAAAGTACAACAAAAACAAACTGTTATCTCGCAGTTAAATGCATTATGGTAAACTAATAAAATGCCGTCATTTTTATAAGTTGTATTTTACAGCTGTTACAGTTGCCAATGATTGACGTTCCCATTTTATTCGGAAATGAAGCCCTATACTGTCCACAGCTTAAATCAGTCAACTGTATTTGCACAGGGATCAATAAACTGTGATTGTTACATACAATTGGTAAACTACAAATTGGCATAATGACACTTTTAATTTATTTACCATATGTTTATTTTATTATTAACACCCCCGTTCATGACTAGCTAAAACAGACATTGTTTATACAATAGCTGGTTACAATATGGTCACGATACTCAGTTACTGATAGTGGCCATAGATTCTCAAGGGCTTCACTATTGTGTTTTATGTATTATTATACTAACTGTATTTTCATATACGATTTTTCAAATTTTCATTTTTTGGACAGATTATTTCCGGATTACCAAGACAATTTTACACTTGTACACTTTGGTCCCCGATTTTGATTTCCAGATCCGGAACACGGATTTCTTGATTAATGGAGCAAATTAACGTTTAGGAATTCCGTTCCCATTGAATTATATCCGGATAGCGAGGTTTCCGGATAAACAGAGTCCAGATTAACGAGGCTCCACTGTATATAGAGAACAGTCTATGTGGTCATTGTTACTAAGAATTAAATAAAGGTCACGTGTGTTCATCTGTTTTTGGAATGTGATCATTCATAGCCGTGTCAAATTGCATATTCTGCCAAGTCATCATGGTATCTATTTTATACAAAGCCTTTGTATTGATGTAAATATGTCTACATGTACATCCAAGATGTGTCAATGATTGAGAGACTGCCAGTATTGATCTGAAAGTTAAAGCTTAACATGACATTATGTTACAACTGCAATGATTATAAGTCTACAAGGCATAAAAAACTCATTCAGCATAGGATGTTTGGATAATTAATCTATTTCCAGCATTCTGTATCCTAATAAACATGACAGAGCCTGGACATGACATTATTGGACTAACTTGCAGTTTTAAGTAAGAAAAGTGCCATTTCATTGTTTCTTTGATCAATTTGTCATACATGTACATGAGGATTATTGAATGGACAAAATGAAAACCTAAATAATAAAGTTCCACTGATATTAAATCAAATATATTTTGTACATGAAGCTCATTTACTTGACGATTTATGACTGCAGGTTCACTGCAATGGTAAAACTCTATGGCACCACAATGCTAGAGCATGGTGTTAAATTGCGTTATTATGTCAAGGCACATCCACTTTTATTACCAAATGTATGTATGGTATTCTGGTTATTGATTTATTCAAGTACATGATCCTCTTCCATTATTCTAAATAATCTGTACACTGTTTATTTACTTTGAAATGTGCTGCTTTGCAATCATCATTTTTTTTCCACACTAATTTCAAGTTGTTCTAATCAGTATACAGGATTATGTTCTTTGTGCAGCAGTTCAAACATCAACATCATTTTAATGATATGGATCAAATCTGCCACTGCAAACCTCAACATTTAAATGACCCTCAGTCAAATGTGCCACAGCAAACCTCAACATTTTAATGATCTCAATCAAATTTGCCAAAGAAAATCTCAACATCTGAATGATCTGGATAAAATTTGCCACAGCAAATCTCACAACATATATTTAAATATTCTCGATAAAATTTGCCACAGCAAATCTCACAACATGTATTTAAATATTCTCGATAAAATTTGCCACAGCAAATCTCACAACATGTATTTAAATAATCTGGATAAAATTTGCCACAGCAAATCTCACAATATGTATTTAAATAATCTGGATAAAATTTGCCACAGCAAATCTCACAACATGTATTTAAATATTCTCGATAAAATTTGCCACAGCAAATCTCACAACATGTATTTAAATATTCTGGATAAAATTTGCCACAACAAATCTTAACAATATGTGAATGATCTGGATCAAATCTGACACTGTAAATCTCAACATCTGAATGATCTAGGTCAAATTTGCCACTGCAAAACTTGAACATTTGAATGATCTGCAAAACTCAATATTTTAATGATCTCAATCAAATTTGCCACTGCAATCCTCAACATTTGAATGATCTAGTTCGAATTTGCCACTACAAACCTCAACAACATTTGAATGATCTAGGTCAAAATTGCCACTTCTCACTGCTGAAAGCCAGAAGTTTGTATATTCATTCTGTGCAAAAGAGTTTGCTTTCCAGCAGTCTTATACCACTTGCAAACTAATTTTAGTTTGCCATCTGAGTTGACTTTTTAGACCAGTTGAACTGCTTCAACGACTCTGGTCTCCAAGCTCTCATATTCATAGTCCTGCCACAGTTTTATAAGCAACATCCATCACCTGATTCAACATGGAGTAGGCATTAAATACACATTCAGAGTTTAACTCTTTCTTTGTGTTCACTCATGCAATCACCTTCATTTACCTTTTGCCTTTTGTTAGCCTGTGTCGTCTGAAAATATGAAAATTTTCAAACTCATTTTTACAAGTGAAGCCTTGAAGGCACTATTTCTGCACTTTTAAAAAGAGTCTACAAGACTGTAGTGAACTACTAAAAAAATATATAAACAAGCATCCAGTGGGAAAATGAGGCGAGGTACTGAAAAACAATACATGAAGAAAAGATGTGTATTTGATGTGGAAGGACTGGTCCTTGACAGCACTGGTTTTATGTCAATGGTATTAATCTTATGCATTAGGACTGCATCTAAAAGCCAAGACATTGTCACTGAAAAAAATCTCATGTCCTTCATTGTACAACATAGCCAAGTAGTTAGTAAAACGTTTACAATATTTTATTAATTCAAGTGTCTCAATGCTCAGTTGCAAAATGTCACTTAGCAGGCACTTGATTATGACAGCTAATCTAGAAGTCAAGTACTTACACAATAAAATCAACTGCAAGATTTTACATAGCTCATTCATGGAGATTGGATGGGGGGGGGGGGTGAAGTTGTAGTGAAGTGTGTGCGTGTGATTTAGATTTTTAACATAGCTTTAAAAAAATTCAGTCATATCACTACGATATCTGCAATGCGGTAGTTCATAGTGATGTCTAGCACTGGGACATCATGCCGCATGATCTCCCACCCAATCACATTATCTTGACACCAGACCGACCAGTCCTAACACTAATGCTGAGCACCTAGCGAGGCAGCTGTTAGTACCATTTTATAAACCTTGGTATGACTTGACCAGGGTTCTAACCTGCAACTTTGTGCATCTGAGCATCTGAGGCCGATGCTATAACCACTAGGCCACTTGAGTGGTCGGAGTCAAGTATGTGTCTTGTACAAGACACTGATTAGGATACAATCTTTAGCATATAGTTATATTCAGCAAAATATAGCAATTGATTCTGGTGTTCTATGATTATAACAATAGTAACACTGTTCAGAACAAAGTTACCATCATCGTCATAGGTGTGATACCTATGCCTTGTTATTATGTGTACTAGGTAAAAGAAAAACAACTCCTTACTTGTTTAGACTTGGGAGGGTCAGAAACACTGTCATTGACTATCTCATTTTCCAATGAAACTTGTGTCTTGTAATCATCTTTGGATGGTGAATTATCTGGTGTTAGGAAAATTGAGGATGTTGAAAGATCATGTTTTTCTTCAGGTTCATCCTTTACATGATGTTCTAGCCCCTCTTCTGACTTTTCAACATTATCTGAAAATAACAGAAAAATACAAATTAAGTCATTGTTACAGTAATGTTCAATTAGTTTAACTGAGTATTTAAAATGATTTGACCAAGCTCATATGGTGATGGATGCCTAAGACTGCAAGGGTAATGTTTGCCATGCTAAAGAAGTTCCAATATTTTGTGATAAGGTCAATAACCTTTATAATATATACATAAAACAGGCAGATTAATCACTGTTATGTTGTACAATTAACACAAATGAAAGAAAAAATATTTCAATGTTTTACTGAACATTCTACACATTGCTATAATACATGTTAATCTACTGCTAATGAGATGCACATATACACGGGGTCATTCACAATCAACATCGAATGAAACAAAGTTTGTTAAAGTGAACGGAATGTCATGTAGCCAACCACCACCACCACCAAAATAAAATATTGATAGGAGGAAAAATGGACACAACACAGAAATGAAACAAAAGATAAAATTATTTTTTTAAAAAAAATTAAAATTCAGTATATGGTGACAGTATTGTTGGGATTATTGCTATGCCGATGTCATTGTGGTGAGTTACAATGTGTATCAAAATTGTTGACAGGGTACTGTGGTCTATTGGTCTTGGATAATCTCTATTAAAAAAACAAACAACAACAACCAGGATTTAGATTCATGTTGGAGTCAGTTTTGTTTCATTATATCCATAATAAAGGATAAAACACAATGACATTCAAGCTTAACATGAAAGGAAAGTTGTTGACTAATACATTGTACCAAGGCTTTTCTGACACCTCATAAAAGCAGCAGCGACTGGTGAATACTAGCCCTCCATTTTTAATATTTGAATATGCCATTTTTTATTTTTATGCTTTTTCCAGGTAATTTAAATCTATAGATTTATTCATATTTTTTTAATTTAATTTATTTGACTGATAGTTTTATTAAGATGATCGCTAGATTGAATGATTCTGCTACTGGTGTCAGGCAGAAAGGGCTGCAGTCTCTGCCTGCATCTGGTGGCCATCCGAATATGAAGTACATATAGATATACATGATAACATCAAGCTATTTTATATTTCAACCATATCAAAGTGGTGAAGATGTACTACATAATATAATGGAAATCTGGTACAGATCTTTTATCAGACTTAACTTTTATGTTAACAAAGTTTTGTCCTCAAAATATTTTGAACGGCTGTTTGACAGGTGTTGAATGGAACATACAAGACTGGGAATTGTGAGTCAAGTCATTAAAAGAAGGAATTTGAAAATTCTTTAGTGTCTGTAACCCTTTTTTTACATTTAGGATATTTACATTTTTTTTATAAGTATTGGGTCAAAGGTTATAATAACATGAACTGTTTGAAAAAAATGCTGTAAACTATTAATTAATTAGTAAAAACTGGTTATGGTCACTACAAAAAGTATTACCTGAACATGTGTGTCAAACCTTATGGGTTATTATTTTGAGATTTATTATCATACTTGGAAAAAACTGGTGGCATCTGTATTACATCATCTTTATCTTAAACATTTCCCAAAAATGGGATGATGCAACATTTGTATGATGCATGATGAAATATACCATAATTAAAATAAGAATAATGGACAGTCATTAACCAAACTAGCTTTATATCATTTTAGAGTATGTTATGGACATTTCAGGAAGAAGAAAAAAAATGAAACTGAAGTATATCCCTCCATAAATTTATATATATATATATATATATATATATATATATATATATATATATATATATATATATATACACCCATTTAGTGTATTTCCGCCATGAAATTATCCAGATGTCTATAAATTCACAATTTGATGACAAAATGACTATCACTTTTCAAGCTATATACTACATATGACTTGAAAAGATAGCTCAAAGATGTAAATACAGTTATAAACATGTGTGTATTATAAAAACCTCTAAACTACACTGAAAATCAGTACTATTATCATCATTAGAAAAGGCTGTAGACACTAAACAATCATTTCTTTTCTCAACTCATAAGTGAACCCTATTTTACAGAAAATGATATTAAAAAATGTTGAATGTTCTGATTTGATATGTGAATTTTATCATTATTATAATTTTATACAAATGGAATATTAATAATCATCAATGTATACTATACAAATTTAATGTTTCTTCACTGCTACTCGGCTTAATCTGATAATGATAATATATCTAATTATAAACTGTTTGTAGCAGTATGCCTTAAATCTTCTAATCAAAGTCCTGCATTCAAGAAAGAGTTGGAAACATTTATGTTGGACCAGAATCTGATAAATAAAAAATTAAATGTGAACCAATAAAGCATTTTGTTTCAACATGAACAGAACTAACACATGGATTTTAAAAAAATTAATGTACTTCGGAAAATATTAATCAATTAATATGCCTATGTCTTGCATCTAGGCAGCGGGGTTTCTTGTTGACCATAGATGCATAGCATAGGACACTTAAAAGCATATCAATTATAGCATATACTAGTATATATGAAACATTGTGTACATAACCTATATACATTACTATTAATAGCAATTTTTTATTTCATTAAAACTCCCATTAACCAGGTTTTAAAATGATAAGTTTCATTTTCTTGTTCATTTTTCCATATACATATACTATTAAGTATTAAGCTGAAAATTCCATGGATGTTTGTCAGAATATGGTTTTATTTATTTCAAATTTCAGTAGAAATTGTCACAAGAAATGTTTCATTTGATAAAAAGGTTGTATTTGTACCATTTATTTCTTCAGTCAATTTATGCCAATCAACAAAGTAAAGCAGAAATCTTTGACACATTGCTGAAATAAAAGAATGTTTTATTTTCCTTTTCAAATAAGAGTGTCCGTAACCATTGTCTACATAGGTTGTTTTTTTTTAACCAATTTATATTTTTTCCCTATCGGTTTCTTAGAAGGCAAGACAAATGTGTTAATAATGCTTATGGTTTCAATAACTTTATCAAAGGAATAATGATTTTTTAATTGTCAAATAGATACAAGTCAAATTGTACTAGTTACAAATTGTTTTAACTGTTGTCATGAAGAAACTTCTTTATTCCATATCTGTGCTCTTAATTAACAAAACAACTTATCAATTTTATTTAAGTTCTAATTGTCTTACTTTATATGGAGTAATAAAGGAATTAACCTTTTTCTTTTTTTTTTATTTATATGTTATATGCACCCTGTAATATACATAACCTTTTCTCACTTGTGTGAAACTAATGCAAAAAAATGTATATATAGTCAACTGCTCAACAAAACAGGAAATAAATATGTCAAAGATGTTGAACTTTACACACAAAAAGTATTTGTGCAGAAATTCTGACCAAGTCTTTAACCTTCAGTGGTCATATTTGTAAAATGGGGTTCATTTGTCCTTTTATCTGATCTGACATGTTTTGAAGTTAAAAAAGATCCACCTGCTCTAACAATTTTCAGTCATCCACATGTCACATCATAAAAGTCTGTTTTGCTTAACATCTGGTGCCATTTTCTTTTACAGTATGGACTGATTAATGGTTGGCATGTATAATGCCCTATGAACTTAGTGTGCTTTATTTTAATCAGATGTTGATAGGGGTACAGTCAAATGTAGATAGAGGTACAAGATGCAAAGTCTTCTAAAAATATATTTCTAATGTGGCCTTTGCATAATTATTACCTAAACATCAGGTCTGTGACCTGAGTATCTAATTTAGTCGAAAATTAACCAAGGATGTATTTGATATGACCATAATTCTTAAAGGTTAGTTGTACTAGACAGAAAATGTGTTCATATCATGTTTTTTAAGGTTTAACACCATTTTTCAATACAAGATAGGTTACACATGGTAGCCATTATAAATGGTGGAGGAAGAACCCAGGAAAACCCAGAAAGAACCACCGACCCACAAGAAGCTACTGGCAAGCTTTCTCACATACCCACAATGGCTGAGCCCGAGACTTAAACCCATGCAGACAGAGGTGCGATTGCATTGATTGGTAATAGTAACAATTTAGATTACACAGGGACCCTTCCAATACATCATATTCGAGTTACAGAAAAGAACACAGTGGCTTCCTAAATTCACTAACGAATGAGTACATTCTTAAAATGATTGGACTATTGGCCATAAATATACAAGAAGCTTTCCTAACAAATCAAAGTTAGTCTGACTGGAACTTTTAAGTATGACTACCATGTTAGATTTATGTATTCATAATACTGTAGTAGGAGTTCAAGTCCATTAATGCTTATGTCAACTTTTTCATCAGGCAGAGGCATTTTGATCAAGTAATATATTTACATCTTAATTTCATTTTCAGGTTCTTATTTATTAAATTTATCATAACCTTTATCCAAGGGTTATATAGTTTGTACCACATGATCCTTCAGTACTAAATTGTGACAAGAAAAGAAAAACATGCACCCTACTTTAATTTTTTTTTATATTTTAATTTGGTTTGTATGCCTTATCTACATTTAATTTCAAAATACTGCTGTAATTAGGCCATCATGCTGTCTATACAGCAATTACAACTGATCATCATGCTGTCTATTTCTGTCCATCCAGCATTTACAACTGACCATCATGCTGTCTATACAACAATTACAACTGATCATCATGCTGTCTATTTCTGTCCATCCAGCATTTACAACTGACCATCATGCTGTCTATACAGCAATTACAACTGATCATCATGCTGTCTATACAGCATTTACATCTGACCATAATACTGTTCCAGTATTTACATTTACAACTGACCATCATTCTGTCTATTTCTGTCCATCAAGCACTTACATGATCTAACTTGTATATAAGACTATTTTGGGGCTCAAAATCACTCACTGGTATCTCCATTAACACTTTCCTACCTCCAATCAGATATGCTTCCTTGCTTTAAAACAAATTGCTTTCATCACTAAGATAACCAGTATTTGCCAACAAAAATCATAATCTAAATATGAACAACGTTGGTAATCAGTCATTTTGGGTCTTCCAGATAACCTGAATAATAAATGTGCATTTGAAAAACTTATCTTGATGCAAGATTCCAACAACTACAGATTACTTATAATGTGGCCTAACATAGCAACCATTGATGTCAAACCAAACAAACCAGATGTGTAAACTGTTATGAAAAAAATACATGTCACAGTAAGCACAACATTAATTCTACAAATATTACTCTTGTCACGGCAAGCGTTTTTAAATGCGCAGCTTGCAATTAATTTGCTGGAGTTCTCTGCAACTGCTTTACAAATGTGTGAATTCAGAAAAATCACACTAATGCATTAATACATGTCCTGGGAGCATCTCTGCACAAATGTGCCTTAAACAGACAAGACATTGAGTACACTGTACTTTATTTAAATGTGCCTGAAACAGACAAGGTGTTGAGTACACTGTACTTTATTTAAATGTGCCTGAAACAGACAAGGCATTAAGTACATCTGTACTTCATTTAAATGTGCCTGAAACAGACAAGGCACACTGTACTTTAGTTGATCTGATCCTATACGATAAAACTTTGTTAAAGAAAACTTTGTTAAAGACAAAAAGATCACTGCAGTTAACATATACTACCTAAGTAGAGCTAGGTCTTTCAGGAAATCTGGCTAATATTAAACTTATTACTTACTATGTAGTGGTAAATTATGCTCCTTAAACACCTTTGCATACCATGAGAGGCATGAGATTCTCATGGTAATTTGTTTTCCAAACAAGTCTTGCTATGCCATAAGTGACATTATTCTATGAAGACTATATTTCCTTGTTTGTTTGGACTTGGGCATCGTGTCCCACCCAGTCTCATTATCCTGACACCAGGCTGCCCAATAGGCCTGTTCAATAAGGGTTGTTACCTCCCTTGCATAAGTTATCCTTCTTTGTTAAATCTACTTCTGGTGAGCAAAAAATCAACAACACACCCCCAACATTTGAACACAATTGGCCCTGTATAACTACTACTATAATATGTAGTTATATGTATTACTGTTAGTCTCTACATTATAATCTCACTCTCAGTTTTCATTAGAGACTCATGTATCATTCTGATCCAGTTATACATATGATATTTGTATAATAAAGAATATAAATTATGTTATGTCAATTACATAATTATTGATATACAGACATCATCGGCTGCTTTCAAAAGCATGATGTTATGTTAATGACGTAATTGTTTATAACTTTATAGACGTCATCAGTTTCTTTCAAAAAAACATTGTGCCTGAAGAAGCATAAATGCGAAACTAGTCACACAAATTTATCGGCGTTTGTGTTGTTTTTTTTATCCCAAATTTAAAAAATATATATAATATATACATAGACATGCATATATATAATATATACAAAGATATGCATATATATAATATATACATAGATATGCATGTATGTATGCATATATATATTCATGTATGTTTGTATGCATATATATGTATGCATATATATATTCATATATATTTGCATACATATACATGTGTACATATATATATATATATATATATATATATATATATATATATATATATATATATATATATATATATTTATATATATATATATTTATATATATATATATATTTATATGGTCTCTGCTAACCTTGGGTCTGCCATTTGGAATCACATCACAATTAATACTTCCAGTTCAGTACCCACGAATGTAGTTCCAGTCTATTTTTAGAACATTTTTTCCTCTCTCATTTTGGTGGTGATAGAAGAGTTATATTGATGCATATTTGGTAGGGATTTAAAGATAATTGTTTATTCTTGAAAATATGAGCAGAGAGAGTGGTTGTCAGTGTGTAATTTGGCGACAGTGCACATGGAGTAATAAGGCCTTGGTAATGATCCGGAAGTGAAATATGTGGTCTGTGTACATGCTGTTATGTTTACAGTGCAGCAGCTCAAAAAAATGCCGGTCAACCCTTGACAAGAATTTCACCGTGAAGTCATCTTTGGGGGTATTTTAGATTTTCATATGATTTGTATTGATTGTCACACTGTGGAAAGGTCAGTGCTGAGAAATATATGTAGAGAACATATAGTAAAATTAATTGTGGTATATGGCCTGTACAGGCAGTTATTATGAAACTTTAAAGTGCTATAAAATTTTTATTATTAATGATAAACACATGAAATTTGAAGGTGCTATATATAATAACATTTAAAATAGAAAAATGACATTAGAATTTAAAAATTGATTTTATTTTTTAAAATTTTAATAATTTTTTTTTAAAAAATTAAAAAATTAAAATTTGCCCCTTAAAATGCACATGGATAATATTTTTGGAAATTATGTCAAGTGGTATCAGCATGTTTATACTCCTACACCATATACAAGCTACAATGATGGATATTTGTCAAATTTTCTCAGAGAAAATATCTTTGTAAGTTAAAATGAGACATACATTTAAAATGTATGAAAGACAGATTCTATTTTGTATTGATCATTCAAACTATTTATTAGGGGTCCAATCAGTTAATTTATGTGTTTATGATGGGGTGACTTCCTGAGTAACACATATCTGCTTATATAGCCTTTAGTAATTGTTAACAAATATAGTTACAGGGTGTTTAGTGAGAGGTCAGTGATGAAAACTTTATACTTGAACCTACTCAAGTTCTCGACTAAATCAGTTTAAACTTTCTGAGAATGAAATGCAGGCTTAAGGGATAAAATATACTTTCCACATGTATATTTACCCTTGGATGTAAGAAAACAGCAAAATGATGTAAGTTGAACACAAAATACATTAAATTTTATTGTTCAGTTTGATTAAGATATTGATTAGTGAAGTGCGGCATTGTGGCCTGTATGATGTTATGTGAATTCTAATGATCCATCTTAATTTATGCATTGTTAATTACTAATAATATTTGTTAACTGACACTCTAAAGATTGCATAAGATATATTCAAACAGATATTTTGAGTTTAACTGTGTACAACTGATCTTAGCATGGTTACATATCACACATGAACAAATATTCACATATTTTAGAATGTTTGGGATCCAAAGTTCACATTCAGTATATCATACAGGCTGACATTGTACCTACAGTGAATCTGTAAGACACATTTCTGGCTGTGTGCACTAAATGTATCCCAAAATGTTATTTTCCTCATTAATATGCCCATGTATGGTAACATATTTCAATTCAGTACTTGGATAGAGTGCAGTATTGTAATATCAGCTGATATCTGATTCTATTGAACCATTGAGGTTAATAATTGGTATCAAACACCCTTAAAAATACACTTTAAGAGTTCAAACAGATCATTGGAATTATTTTTGCACATTTGATCATAACAATTACATTGTACATGTCCCACATATGCAAATTTCCATTCTTGTTTACAAGTTTTGGGGATCAGAATTTCACATTTAGTTTATGATATAGGATGTATTGGTACCTGTAGTTGATATGTATGACCACATTTGGCTGTATTCTCTTGCAATATCCAGAATTATTATTTCCCTCATGAATAAGATTGCTTATAGTAATATATTCTTTTTTACTACATTGTCACTTGACTTTCCTGTATACTGGCATGTACTAATGTTTCCATTAATGATCAAACCTCACCGTCCCCGCATTTCCTTAAAGTTTGTGATGCATAGCCTACCTGATTAGTTATTTAACCTGTAAATGACCAGATATGCTTATAGAAACTTCATATACTTTTAGGATGAATTTATTACTTTAATACATGACTATTACTTCACATTTCTGAGTGTCACTCGGTCAAGTTTAATATTTATTTCCCATGCTTGCAGCCTGAATGTTATTTGGAAATCACCATATCTAACACATTTTTAACTTCATGTGCATACATCTTACTGTTTCCTAGATATAAGTGAAACATTTTATATCTTTTCAGGTCTAGGCTGGTATCTGGAACAAAGTGTTAGTGGTGGATCAGCTTGGAAGCTCTCCAGTAGTCTGGTGGTGATAGCAAGGTTTCATAAGGACATATGCATTGTACTGCCATAAGTGGTCATGATATCACCACACTAATATACAGCACCTCAAGGACATGGCTTAGATCTCCATGAGAGAGATTAGCACCATTGTTCAGTAAGGTAAAGCCTGCCTAAAAACTGTATTATCCTATCTTATTGTCACTTTTTGTAGTTATCGACACTGAAATGTAAAGCAATTTTCCTATAAAACATAGAAGTGGTCCCATCAGATGTTTAAATCTGAGTGCACTATTAGTTATAAAAATAACTGCCTAAATACCTGACACAATAAATATGGAACATAGCACCTGTTGTTGCTTCTTTAGTGTGTACACCTATATGCACCTTGACAGGCATATTGCGGTTTGTTGCCAAAATCACTATGAGTCATGCTACTTCACTACCCCTGGGAAAAATGTTCTCAGTTACACAGACCCAAACCACCATTTATTTTAAAGACCATTGATTGATCAACTTTTCTGTCTAAACTTTGACAAAATCTGTTTTCAAACTTTTATGAAAATTTAATTTTTCAATAAAATTTAGTTTATAAATTTAAATGTTTATTTAAATTTCCATTAAAATTTTAAATGATCAAAATGTATAAACTTTAAACATATTTTCAGACAGGCCTTATCTTGTAGTACAATTAGGTTTTTACAGAATTGAAAAAGTCCTATAATTAAGGAAGATATAGCAAATTTAGTTTTGGTTTCTCAAAAGCACATGAATCAGCACTTGCACCCTGTGGAACACCAACACTACACACTTTCCAGCAGGTGTCACATGTCTTGTATGCAAGGAAATTCAAAAAGACTTCATGTATAAAGTTCAAATAGGTGTGGCATTCAAATATAAAAGTTTTACTAAAATTTGCCCCAAAAAGTTGGGCCTGTCAGGAATCACATCACAATTAATAATTCCAGTTCAGTACCCACGAATGTAGTTCCAGTCTATTTTTAGAACATTTTTTCCTCTCTCATTTTGGTGGTGATAGAAGAGTTATATTGATGCATATTTGGTAGGGATTTAAAGGTAATTGTTTATTCTTGAAAATATGAGCAGAGAGAGTGGTTGTCAGTGTGTAATTTGGCGACAGTGCACATGGAGTAATAAGGCCTTGGTAATGATCCGGAAGTGAAATATGTGGTCTGTGTACATGCTGTTATGTTTACAGTGCAGCAGCTCAAAAAAATGCCGGTCAACCCTTGACAAGAATTTCACCGTGAAGTCATCTTTGGGGGTATTTTAGATTTTCATATGATTTGTATTGATTGTCACACTGTGGAAAGGTCAGTGCTGAGAAATATATGTAGAGAACATATAGTAAAATTAATTGTATAGTAAAATTAATTGTGGTGTATGGCCATTTTTGCTCCCCAAAATTTTGGGAAGAGGTCAATTTTATTTGTTAGGAGCATGCAAAGGGAGGTAATAAATCAAGGGAGATAACAACCCTTATTGAACAGGCCTATACTAACACTAACTTCTTAACACTGAGTCCCAAGCAAGGCAGCTGCATCTAGTACCAATGTTATAAGCGTTTGGTATGACAGCTGGGTTTCATGCCTGCGATCTCTCACTTCTGAGACAGGCTCTCTACTTACGCCAATGGTGCAGTCAAATACCATATTTATGATGGCCCATTTACATTTCCAAATTAGGCACCAATGTCCTTATATGGAACACCCAAAAAAAATGTAGCTGAAGACAAAAGTAGTTATCAGTTGAACTAATATGGCATACAATTCAAAATTAAGGTAAAAAATATTTTACATGTTTTTCTACAATGATATTCAAGTATTCTTACATTAAATAAGAGGACTATCTAATTTCTTTCAGTATATGTAAGGAAAATTTGATAGATTGCTGAAAAGCACTGGGTATGAAATCACACATGTCTGCTCCATTGATATACATAAGCTCATGTTAATACCCTGTCCACAAAGTAGGAGTACCAATATTAATACTAATTGTATTTAATAGTCCTGAAAATCCATGTACAATAGAAATTCTGGCATTTAAAGTGGTAAGCATTTTATCCCTAACATTTCAAGTTTAAAAATGGACTAAATAAATGTTAGAAAAATTTAGTTGTATGGTTTAATGCCATTTTTGAGCATAATAGGTTATACATGGTAGACAGTATACATGGAGGAAAATCAATGGAAAACCACAGAAAGAACCACCAACCCACGTGAAGCTACTGGCAAACTTTCTTATATACCCACATTGGCTGAATCCAAGACTTGAACCCACACAGTAGCTTGAGAGAACCCTAAAACTGTAACCACAACACATATGCAACTGAGACTTGTGATTACAGTAGGATTAAAAGCTACCTAATACAGATTATTCTTAGCCAAAAACTTAGTCTGCATAGATAAGTGACTGAACCACAGCTACCACTAAAATATTTTTAAAAAAACATAATCTCTGGCCAATAAAAATAGGAAAAGGAAGAAGACTGTTTCAAGACTCGATATGAAAGTTTCACTCAAATATTCAAAGGAGGTTTATATAGACACCAGAAAACATTAGAGTTTCATCATCATCATCAACAAGAAAGAGACTGGTCTAAACAGCTGAAGGTACCTACCAGTATAACTTACAGAGAACGTCTATAAGAAAATCTGTAACTGCAGTTAAAGGGGACCAACAGCAACCATTAACTTACTGTATTATTACCAGAAAATTCTCTGGCTGGCGTTGTAAACCTTGGTGGTTACTTGCCTTCTAGAATGGGCAATGAATTGGCTACTTTGCTAAAAAAAAACTGGTCTTGTTGATAGACTGTTAGATATGGATTACACAAGAAAATCTGTAACTGCAGTTAAAGGGGACCAACAGCAACCATTAACTTACTGTATTATTACCAGAAAATTCTCTGGCTGGCGTTGTAGACCTTGGTGGTTACTTGCCTTCTAGAATGGGCAATGAATTGGCTACTTTGCTAAAAAAAAACTGGTCTTGTTGATAGACTGTTAGATATGGATTACACATGAAGGTAGAGGACCTGCGTAGGGCCATGTACTGGAAAGCCTGTATGCTGAAACAGCTGATCCTTTCACTGTGGTAATTTCTGGTATCATTGGCAAAAAGCTAGAAGTGATCACTCAACCCATGATCTCCAGCTGTTGCTTGAAAGTCACAACTTTGTGAAGACTATGGGAGATTATTATTCTAAAATCTGCGAGGTGAAGGCATACAGTCATTCCCACCTCATACTAAAGGCATTCACTACCCATGTATATGGTCTGGCATTGGAGAGACATAAAAAGGACGCCTGTTGTGTATATACATTGCAAACAAGTCTAACAATAGCCATCCTCACAGTTTAAAAGTGTCCTTGCTATCAACAAGTCTAAAAATGGAATTCGTCACAGATGAAAAGTGTCTTCTTTACCGCTTTTTGCTGCACAGAGCATTACATTAAATTCTATGTCTGGACAAACTGTCTCACAGAACATTCCTCTTGCCAAGAATGTGGTGGATTTGAGTGATCTCTGAAACATTTAAAAAAAGAGACTCCAAACTTCCAACTGAATAGAAGGGACATCCGTGGCACTTGGCATCTTAGGTATGCTATGGCGAACATGTTATATATTGACTGACACAGCAATGCCTTATGCAGTTGATGCACCCATGTTGTGCTAGAAAATTAATCCAAGTTTCTAACTTGCTGATGTGGATGGAAACACCTTCCAGTGACCACAAGCAGTGCAAGACTACTCCCTTTGAATTATAGGTGAATCTCCTAGTCTGAATCCGATACATTGGTGTACAAGACGGAGTATCATTTCTAAGCTTAAATTGATCTCTGCTCTGAAACCGTCTATGAGGATCTAATAAGACGGGGGTCTTTGTCATGTCCCCAGTTTGCTACAAGGGGGAGGGGAGAGAGAGAGAGAGAGAGAGGGGGGGAGGGCAATGAGCAAAACATGTCTTCTCGTCCTTCTTACAAAGAAAGAAAACATTTGTGAGACTGACAGGAAAGAAAATAAATTCCAATATAAACAAATTTCTCACTCAGAGTGAATAAAGCTTGCACTGCTTAGAGATTAATTATATGTTGTGATGCACAATTTTTCTTCTATTTTTTTTATATCCAAAAAATATAGCCAGGGGTTTCTTATATGCATGCAGCTGCAATGTAAGAACATACTTCAAAACAACCAAAGCATCAATCCTAATCAAGATATGACATGGAAGTATGTACAGTTCGAAATGTGTACAGATGGACTATGGTAACTATATGTCACTAAAACTTGTAGTATGCGTAAAAGTATAAAAGCGTACTAAAGTGTATAATAAATGCCATACCTTTCAGTGTGGAAGCATCATCATCTCCAGATGATTTTGAAGGTGGACTCCGAGGAAAGTAATCAGTAATTCTTCCAGTTGATCCCTTAACATCAATGCTCATTTTGTTGTCTGAAAATGAAACAAAAAGTTATCTTGAACCAATTTTCATATAATACTTAACTACATATATTCAACTGAATAGGTAGTCTCTTTTGGAAATTGTCACCAACTCTTAAAATATGTATTTATTTAAACAACACTGTTATTGAGGAGTGGAAAAAGCATTAACACAACAATTTCAAATTGCTTTCAGAAATTATTAATCATCTCACTAAAGACACATCAACACAAGATGGTGGTCAAGATTACTTTGACAATCTACTGACCCTTGCTCTTAGATTCCAGGGTCCAACACGACAGTGGTCAATACGAGATCATGAAGTGGACAGATATAATTATTTAGCCATTTTATGCTATGGTTATGGGGCTGTTTGGGAGCAATGAATTCCTAAGAAACTATGCATATTACATAAATGAATAGCTCTTCTTACACTAAATTAGTGTATCTATATTTTAAAGGCAGGAAAAAAAAAACATCTTTCAAAGTATGACCCAAGAGCCAATTCTCAGCGTTGGTCATTCATACTAAATAAGTTTCTATATGATTACAAGGTCATTTCATACTAAATAAATTTCTATATGATTACAAGGTGGGGATCTCATTTACTTAGGAGTAGCTCTAGTCATACTGATCAGTTGCCAAGCCAAGGGTACAACTTTGCATAATGCAGAAAAAAATAACAGGGTTGAAACTCCTTGGATATATTCCCACTCATGCTCTCTACTCTGCATACAATAGACAACTACTGACCAACAATGTACATCACTGCTGATTAATTACATGTAGTCAGGAACATGTACCTATTAACACACACAGATGCAGAAATGTACATGTTGTTCTGCATCATGTCAAACTTAGTGTTATTTCTCAATAAATAATATTTCACAAAAGTGTTTTGTGTTCTGGTTTGAATTTTTTTAATTGATTCTCTTAATGTTCATACTGTTTCCAAAACCTCTTTTAAAACAATTACTGAAAGTGGTATACATATATCTTTATCTTTATATTTACAATGTCACCAATTTATTGAGTGTGCAGAATGAAGAGAACAGGTCCAAGAACAGACCCCTGTGGAATAACAAAACATAGATCAACTGGGCTGGAATGTATTCTATTTACAGATACAATTTGTATCCTGTTGACTAAGTAGGACATGAAACACTGTAAGGCTATATTCTGAATGCCAAATACATGCTGGAGACGGTGAAGTAATACACAATTGTCCATACTAAATCAATAGAGACAGGCTCAAATGCTCCTAATTGCTGTCGCTGAAATTCTGTATCATAACTGTATGCTGACAAGTCAATTGAAATTGTATTGTCAAGCGAATCTCTAATGATTTGTACTTTGTCACGTAAGAAATTTGCAAATAGGTCCGGAAGGTCTACTGGAGAGAAGGTACATGTAGTCTAAAGTGGTGTACATTTGTTCCTAGACATTGGTTTGTTAGTTATCTCGGAGATCTCTTTGCGGCTGGAACTCTCCCTGATCTTAGGACTGTAGTGGGATAATTTTGCAAAATGGACTATGTTTGTGACGTTCTTCATAGCGGCTTCATAGATTTGTTAATAAATAGTGAGTCTCATGGAAAGCCAAAACCTCTGTTTCTTGGCGATGTCTTTTAGCAGTGCAAAGCTGGTCCCTAACACTGCTATACCATGGAGAACACTCTATGAGTACCAGTAGTCTGTCTAATGTATATATCTGATTTTAGTTTAGTTAAAACCATATTTATTTGAGAAATGTTGACAAATACAATTAGAAACATATGATTTGGGAGATTCAGTAGAAAGCATGATCTACATTATTTTATAAATAATCATAGAACGCTTGAGTTAATATGGATTACATCACTTAGTAGGATCAGTTAGATCAATCAAAAAGCTATGCTGGTAATTGCTTGCGTGTGTTCAACACTATACTGAAAAATTAAATATAAACGGACCAGTTGCTAAAATGTAATCTGGAAGAATGAAGGATGATTAAAAACGAATAAAACAAACTTATTACATATCTTTTTTTTTTAGGAACAAACAATATGCTTTGAATTAGAACAGTACACTATATAGTATAGACTGTAAGTGTGCTATGCGGCCTGGTGAAATTTTTACTGGTAATTGTTTTCTTTTCTTTTATATTTGAGAAATAAAAAATACATGCAGAATGTAAAAAAATAATGACTAAAACTTATAATATAAATGCAGTCATATTAGTTTATGACAATTAATTGACATAGTAATTTAACAAGAATTTGTACTTCTATGTGACCTGTTTTCAATAATGTCAAATGTTGTGCAATTTTAATAGCATACCGGGTACTGTAATCATTTTATAAGTCTATGCAATTTCAATGACACAATCCATATATAAGTTGATTCAGAGTATAAGACGATGACCTGACTTTCAAGTAAATAAGTATCGACTTATAGGCCCGGAAAATACGGTACCTGCTTTAGCCTTTATGAGAGGTTGAACAGTTTGCAGTGATATGTGTGTAGGTAGATCCCTTCTGTGCACTAATCAAAGACATGCTTGAGCAGGTAAATGAAGAAGATGCCAAAGAGCGTTGGGAATGTTGAAGGGGTCGGACATTGAGCCATCGTGCTGCACTGTGCCTTTCATGTCATCATGGAAGGACTGGATCATGCATAGCAGCTTTGAAGGGCTTTCAATCTTCGCCAGGGTAGTCTAGAGTCCATCACTGCTGACCAGATCCAATGCCTTGGTGAGGTCTATAAAGGTCAGGAGGAGGGGTTTGTAGTGTTATCTGAATTTCTCCCGCAGTTGGTTGATGAAGACAATCAAGACGATTGTGGACCTGCAGTCTGTTCAGGATGACAGGTGCAAAGACTTTATCCATGATGCTGAGAAGAGATATGCCCCTGTAGTTGTTGCAGTCACTTTTGTCGCCTTTGTTCGTGTACAGGGTTATGATGTTGGTATTTCTCTTGTCCAGAGGCACTGCACCTTCATTCCAGCATTGGCAGGATAGCATTAGTTATTGTTATTTAAATATCCAATATTTGTTGTACTAAATTTGGAGTGCAACCATCATAATAATCACCTTGTACGACTAGTCACCTGTAATAATAGCCACTGCTATGTCCGTCTGTCTGGCAATAAGTCTCTTTTCCTTCTGGTGTGAGGTGGCACGATTTACTGAAATACACCCAAACACTGTCCAGAAACAAGCACATGAAGCATTTACAACTAAAGAGAATTTAAATTCATAGTAAAGTTAAGTTCTGGATCAAAATTACATTTCTGCTGTGTGTGTGTGTGTGTAAATAAGTAAGTAAATAAAAGAAAACACTAGACCACACAAAGGCCAGTCCAGACACAAAATGTAGATAGCATACAAAACACAATAGCATTTACATAGCGAAAATCACTGGCCACGATCACTGGAAATAAGGACAATCTTATTTAATTATTCACATATAAATATGTCAATGGGCGATAGTACAAAACATTTAACAAGTTAATATTTTTGAATAACGTAATCAAGTATTGGGAGATGGGGGGAAAAAGGGCCTGTATATACAGGAACCTCAGAACAATTCATCCAAGAAAGTAGCAAATTAAGAAAACCATTGAAACTATAAACAATCATATAAACACATTTTCTATTAAAAAATCTGTTTGATTATTTTTTAACGAAAAAACAACACATTTATATTAGAGGATGGGAACAGGAATACACAAGTCTTTAAATGTTTTGAACAAAGAGCCATGTTGGGGTGACACTCGAGACCAATAGCTAATATCTAAATGTTGAAGGTGTGACCACAAAGAAAACCTCATTGTAGAATATAGATATCTGCAATTAAGTATGTGAATTAGGGACATATATATGTTGTCCCGGACCCTGTCTATAATTTCCGAGAAAATGGTAATTGGAGATGTTTGCAACGTTTCGTTCAACAAATTTCAAGTTGCTTAAGTCATTTAACGTATTTAATTTGACCCAGAACTTAACTTGACAATGAATTTAAAAAAATATTTAGTAGTAAATGTATCATGTGCTGGTCTCTGGACAGTATTTGGGAGTATTTGTGCAATATTTGGGTAAATCATGACGCCCTCTGGTGTGTAACTATAACCATTCAAACTATTTCAGTAAAACTTGGTACATGTCAATCAAATTGTGTTACACAGAAATTTACCATTTCTGCTTGCTTAGTAAATTCATGTAGTTAACATGATCAACATTATTTGACAAGTTTTGTATTATGACAGACATAGGAATTAATAATGATCTGCAAAGTTATCTCAGTAATTATATGAATCAAGATTTGTAAGTCTCTTTTGATGTATTAAATTATAAGGGAAACTACCTATATAAATAAACCTCCAAAGATATAATTTAATGTGTGTATTTGAGCACATTTAAGTAAAAAGACATGCTGTCTTTTTTTGTTGCTGTTGGTCAGCCTCAACTACAACTGCACTGCAGGGTACCTGGACGTTTCATCCCACTTCAAAGGACACTTCACTCCACATCAATGGACATTTCATTTTAGATCTCTCTTTCTCTCTCCATTTATTTATTTATTTCTACATCATCTTGCAATCATTCGGCAAATGAACGGGCATAACAAAATAAATAAAAAATTTATAATAATTGTATGTATCTAGTGTCACATGATATTGTTCGTGTTTCAGTATATCAAATGTCTTTCAAAATAAATTTGATCATAAAATGTCGATGGAATGAACAGAATTATCTAAAGAAAAGGTTTTTATTTACAGGTCTAACAAGCTACAAGTACGGTCTTCTTAGATGTAAATTGATATCTTTTCAGTTTGTGTCTGACCTGTGCAATTCAAAACCTGAGGTAAGATTTCATTACAAACAAAATATTTTAAGAATATAGAAATGCTAAAGTAGCTGGTTGCCATTCACATTCGATGTACTTAATCCTAGGTTAAATAAAATCGCAAACAAAAGTGGAACACTGCCCATTTTCTTCCTATCACAAATGCTGGAAGATTAGTAGCTCTAGCACCCATCCAAATAAAACATTCTGCCATACAAATTAAATAAAGAAAATCTAAATGCATCCAATGATTTAAACAAAAAAAAATGTTTCTTGAATCAAATATTTGGTTGTTCTTGGTCTACACGACGTTCCATTCTAGTGAACTAGCTCCTTTTGATTTTAAATGTATCATGTTAGCGTTCTTATGTGCACCTTTATAATGTTTTAATATTAATACTCTTTACAGGCAGATGACTACAATGTCAAAATGGACACAAGCATCATACCAACTACATCTTCCAGATTTGAAATGAATACTGGTACAGTACCGGTAAGGTGAATGTTATTTTATTTATTCTAATCGTATGGGTGCTTGAATATGTCTTTATGTGTAAATACCATATTCAGTTTAGTTTAACTTGGTTTTCAACATTTTCTGACAGGTTCAAACCTATTTATCAATACAGGATGGATATAAGTCAACAATTGAAAGACATTGGAGCAAATGACCAACACCACGCAGTGAACGAGTTTATCGGCAACAGTGATGCTGCATCAACATTTGCAGCTAATATCTCTTCATTTGACTTCAGTGCCCACACAGTTGACAACAGAAGAAGTGTTAAGTTAAAAATCAAAGCGGAAAAGAAAGAACAGAAAACTATAACAATTAATTTCAGTAATATTGATGTACATAAAGCATTTTACAGTCTATTTTCTATTCAAAAGGATTTATGCAGTCTTGTTAAGTATCTTGAAAACATGCTATTTATATGAAAAACACCAAATTAGCATGAACACCTGGCTTAAATGCTGTGCCAGATTGTATGGCCTATGTTAAACATGGCAACTGTAATAAATTGTTATGTCATGATATGTTACTTCACCGTCTCCAGCATGTATTTGACATTCAGAATATAGCCTTACAGTGGTTCAAGTCCTACTTAGTCAACAGGACAAAAATCATATATGCAAATGGAATACAATCCAGCCCAGTTGACATATGTTGTGGTGTTCCACAGGGATCTGTTCTTGGACCTGTTCTCTTCATTCTGTACACTCAGTCGCTCTCAAGTGTCATAGATCATCACCCAGTGTCTCACCAATTGTATGCTGAAGACACCCAAATATACAAGTATAGCCACCCAACTGAAGTTGATGCTACCATCCATGGAGTAGAGAGGTGCATTTCTGATGTGAAATCCTGGATGACATGTAACAAGCTGCATATGAATGATGATAAAACTGAGGCTATTCTGATCACAACACAAAGACTTTCTCATTCACATCCTTTACCTCAGACAATAAATATCAGCAACACCAACATTAAATTCTCACAGTCAGTACGGAACCTAGGCGTTACTCTAGACTGTACTCTCACATTGCACCAACATGTCATGAACATATGCAAGACTGCATATCTTGAATTGAGACGCATCAGTTCCATTCGTAAATATCTTTCAGTTGATGCCACTAAAACACTTTGTGTGTTCATTAGTACTTTCAAGACTGGACTATTGTAACTCAATTCTGTCTGGTTCGTCACAATATTTACTCCAGAAACTTTAAAAAGTTCAAAACACAGCTGGACGGATCATCTTTAGAGTACCTCGATCAGAGCACACCTCACGAATGCTCTGTACCCTACACTGGCTATCGATTCGATACAGAATCAGAACAAAATTTGTTCTCTGTGGTATGTTTCAATGACAGACTCCAGTCCAACATACCTATCCAGCCTCACCCATGTGTATACACCAGCTATATCCTTATGCTCTTATTCTGATAATTGTATACTCATTGTTCCCAAGGTGAAAACAAAGTCATATGGACAACGTTCGTTTGTACACCAGGGCCCAGCGACATGGAACAAATTGCCCATTGAAATTAGACACAGACATAGCGGTCCCATTTAAGAGTGCTCTTAAGACTCACCTGTTTCGACTGCAGGGACAAACTTAGCGACCTAATCATGTTTTATATCTTATGTTTTCAGCATGTTTTTATGTTTTTCCAATTTCATTGTTTTTGTCATTTGTTGTTCTGTAGTGTAGTCATATCATTATTGATGGTGTAAAGCGCTTAGAGCTTCGAAAGATTAGGCGCTACACAAAGTCCTCATTATATATATTATTATGTTTGTATTTCAAGTTCATATAATAGTAACCGATGTTTTACCTCAATTCATTTTTAAAAAAAGAAAAGAAAATCATAGTTACTGTTTAGAAGCATACTTTTGCACATCATAATTTGACACTTCTACCCTGTCATGAGATGTAATTTTGATTAGTGATTTATGTTGATTTAAACATGCAAATAAATGCTTAATATTTCGAAAATAAATATTTGAAACAAGTTTTCATATCTCTTTATTGTTAATTACAATTTTTATTCCTCGCCCCTCATTCAGCTCAAAGACTGAAAGTAATGAGTCACTTGAGCATGAAATAGAATGAGACGATGAAACACTATTTTGGGGATAACTAACAATAGAGTAAATTTTAAAACTTAAAGCGAAATGCATACAGAATTTGATCAATTAAAGAAAACAAAATAATGCAATGCTTGCCATTTAAAAAGAGGCAATTGTCACCATAATATTATGTTCAAAAGATTATTAATTAGTAACAATGCCAATAAATGGTAAGAGATATCAAGCAAACTAAACCTAGCTTGAAAAAATTAGTGAAGTTCAAAATTTATAAAAAAAAAACAAAAGAAGCTATTATGCGGAAGAGAAACAACAACGAATAGGATGTAATGTGTTTAAAATGTCATATTTATGGGGGACTACTCTTGTGGCCTTGTGGTTAGAGTTTCCGCCTAGGATGTGGGAGGTTGTTGGTTCTATACGCGGCCTTGTCATACCATAGACTTATAAAAATGGTACTAACAGCTGCCTCGTTTGGCGCTCAGCATTAAGATGTTAGTGTCAGGACTGGTTGGCCTGGTGGCAGAATAATGTGACTGGGTGGGACATGATGCTACATGTATGCGGCATGATGCCCCAGTGCTAGACATCACTATAAAAGGCCACACTGCATACATGTAGCATGAAATCCCACCAAAGTCACATTATTCTGACACCAGCTGACCAGTCCAACACTAACTTCTTAATGCTGACCGCCATGCGAGGCAGCTGTAAGTACCATTTTTATAAGTCTTCGGTACGACTCGACCAGGCATCGAACCCACAACCTCCCATTTCCACAGTAGATGCTCTAACTAATAGGCCACTGGAGTGGTCTTCATCAGTTTGTGTAACAGTGAAAATAAAAGTACTGCAGTATAGAAAATGATCAGCTATTGGACAATTCGGCCCAAATTGGACCGAAAATATAAAAATGTTCCAAGTTTTATTGTAAAACATATTAATAAGAATTGTCAAAATATGTTACAAATAAATACTTGTTAGTTGTATTTTAAAATTGGTCCGAATTGTCTTTGGTTGGGCTGAATTATCTTTCGAGTTGGTCCGAATTGTCTTTAAAGTTGGACCGAATTGTCTTATTTTCGGTCCAAGTTGGGCCGAATTGTCTTTGGTCCGAATTGTCCATAAGCCTGATCACTGTAAACGATAGATTCATTTTCTGATCAGTCTTATCATACAAATGAAGAAAAAGAGGAACATATTGTCTGATATAATGGCACACTGAATGTAAATGAAATATGAGATAGGATTGTGGGGTATGAAATAAAATCTTAACGGTAGGCCCCTTAAGTAAAATTAACACAATGGTGTAATGCTTCTGAATTTATATAAATGTCCTATATTTCCATTGATGTGGGGCAAAATGTCCTGGGCCGAAACGTCCATATAACAGGTGGGGCGAAATGTCCATTAATGTGGGGTAAAACATCCACTAATGTGGGGCAAAACGTCCATATTAGTACATTAGTATATGATCCATTATGTGAGAAGCGCGGTCTGCACATTTGATAAAATATTCAATATACGAAGCTGACAAACACCTTTTCAACAATGTGATCTCTGACGTATATTTATCGAATTATACTTATAACGTTACAGTACACATTTTTGTACAACACCTAGTCCTACATTTAAGACATAGCACATGTTGATTTTATTTAGGTGGTATATCAGCGTCAGGTCTTACATAATGTAGGACTACTGTATTGTATGTTGTGCTGGACGCCATGCACCAAGACATAAAGCACTCTAATAAGAGCTGTTATGCTATCCGGTTTTCATGTAATACAGTTAAAAGTCATATTAGTACATTACAGTAAATAGTTTGTTACCCATCCAATTACTCGTATATTACCTTTGAAGTTTGGTTAAGAACTGTGGGATTCACGAATTTGGTCAGAGTTTATTTGGACTATTTTTAGAACTTAAGCTTGCGTTTTCATTGGTTGATTATCAAATCTCTATTTTCTGGTAACATACGTGATTACGTTAAAATTACTATATGTTTTTCTTTTTGATAAAGCTTAAGCTTTTAATGTTAAAATTTGACAATTTATTCTAATACTGATTGTTTAGTTGCAACTTTGTAAAACACTTCAACGTAAGGATTTCCGCAATGCATGTTGGGAAATAAGTAAATGGTGCAGGAGGAAGGAATAGTGAAACTTTACTCGTCTTTTTTTCAGCAGTGATGGCAACTGATGCGAAGGTATGAGACTTTAATCAATATATACTGCTTTCATATCATCAAAATATATTTCTTAAGCAATTTAAGAACGTTAGGGATAATTTATAGAGGTAACAATGAGAATAAACACTACCTACTGGCTAATGCATGTGTTTACATCCTATACATGTATGACGAAGAAACCGGTCAGAACTAAGAATAGGTGTCTAGACTCTTACCGAAAATAACCAGTGTTAACAATCGCAAATATTTTACTTGGAATCAGAAACAAATTCTGTGAAGTGAAGTTAAATAACAAACTGTTTAATAGGTAACCAAATAAATTTCAAGCTGACATTTCCAATACATTGTCCATGGTCAAACTCGGTGGTCTGTTTAATAAAGAAAGGGACATATATATTAAATCATAAAAGTTTTTTAAGCAGAAGAAAGTCTCTGTTAATATTATAACAATACGTTTGAGGTATTTAGTTGTCCATTTTTAATGTGACTTTTACATTTTTCACCAAGCAAATTGAACTTTATCGTGCCACATAAGAATACAACAAATTTAGCCTGAATATACTTCCCCATTTGTTTTTTTTTACCCCACCCTACCAATTTATAAAATGAAAAGCACGGAACTTAGTTCATATATTGATTTATAATTTCAAACTTTATGTGGGCCCTTGCACCAATGTCATCATATCACGTTTTATTCCAAATGGAAGTTTGCAGTGTAAATGACATACGCTTCTTTAAAAAGTCCATTTTCAGCAAATGGATGTAGGCACGACTTTGCTTGTATGTAGAAGGAAAATACTATGTTGTTTGCTTCTGATATTTACAATGTTGAATTAAGCATAGGAAAAACAAATTTGTCATTCTCATGGATTAACAAGTGGTGTAATTTTTATGTTCATTGGTGCTAAGGGATATACTTATTTTCTCAACATTATGATACTTTTTGGAGTTATTTGGCAGTTTCTCAGTAGAATGAACAATGGTTTTCCGAGGAAAATTAAGTGTACACAATATGCACTGTGTTAGTTTGGAAAATCATTAAGCATGAAAGGCACAGGATGCCAGTGTTAGGATCGCTCTGGTAACAGTCTGGTTCAAAATGATAAATTGAGTTAATGAAATAAGTTGGATTGACTAAGTTCTGTGCACTTAAATAATAAAGATTTCTGTTATTGAAATTATTACTAGGATACAATCAAACAGGGATGTATATTAAGACTTGTCATTTTCCACCACATAATTTTTTTTTTCTGATGACTGGTTGTCGTAGATAACAAGTGCATGAAGACAAAATAAATTACAAATGATCTACACTATAGAAAGTCTAATTTTATAGACATCACTAAGTAATATAATTATTTGGACTGATATTTGTATGCGGAGTAAAATGATTTCAATCTTTCTATACACTTACTCATTAGCAGAAATATCTGTCAGTTGACCTCACATGTTTGAACACTTTTTGGATGTATGAAAAGCAGCATCACTCCAAGTCATATTATGTATGACATGGATTCAGATATTTATGATAGGGGCAGGTCAACATATTAATGATAGCATCATGTTGATTATCCTGTTCACTGGTCAAATTATAGGGCAGATTTTAACTTTTTCAGCCTCATCACTGTTAAAAGCTATATTGCTGCTCCAGTAGCACTAAGCTGTGTCTAGCTGTGTTTGTCCGTTATAGATTTACCAGTTTAGACAAGTTTGTAAATATCATGCACATGCATTTATTCTTACCTTAATTTCTCTTTTTTCCACTACAAATCCATGAAGTTTTCACCAATTATCCAGATGAATTTGTCCACAGTGATCTATTTTTTTCCCATTTCACAACTTTTTATTTACGAAATTAGCATGATCACTACAGTTTGCTACATCCGTAAGATGGACATCATTGCTATCATCATTCTCTTCTTCTGACAATTCAGTGTCAGGAACTTCAGTGTCTGATTTATCCAACTGCTGAACATATCTTTCGTTTGCTTCCTCTACATTTTTTAGATGAAACCTGATAAAATCCTCATTTTCACTCTCTCCGTCATAAAGTCTTGTGTCCCCCATCATTTCTAATTTTTCAAGAACAAAATACATGTATTGAAACTGATCTCAATTAGTAACCCTTGGTTTCTGAACAATTCAAGTTTGCACAAAGAAAGTAAAATCATTTCTGATTAGTTAATATTGGTCTACCACACATTCAAATCGACCAAAGACATGATCAGGAATTAAATGCAGTTGACAGAGGTCTCAAAAATGATTGATTACTTGTATTTGGACGCAAATATTCGATCTGGGACGCAAAAAAAGATCGCCCATGCAGGAATCCTTGGGTGGCAAATTAAACAATTTGCCAGTCCAACTTCAACAACCTACTGAGTGAGAATATGTTGATTACTTTATCATTTTACTGTGCTGATATTTACAATGACAGAATTCAGTGGTTAAATTACCCGAGATGTGCCTGCTGTAGTTATGTAGATCAAAAGAACATGTTGCAACAGCTGGGCAGCAAGTGCAAAGACTTCGACAAGCAGCTTGGGTGGGGAAAATGTGCTGAAATTTATAATGACTGAATTCAGAGACAGAAAATCTCGAGATGTAAATGTGGTTATTATTAGACTACACCAGTACTTTAGCTTCCATTATTGTGTTCATTTCTGATTGTAGCCAAATAAATAGTGCATGCGACCTCAAAATCAGGACACATTAAAAAAAAACTTGAACAAAACATCATTTGCAAATCTGGATAAGTATTTTGGGGTTAAATGACAAACTAACACTGCTTTTAATGACAGTCACTGGAGTGCTGAAGTTTCTAGAACTGACATTTTGGGGGGAATATAAGCCACAGATAAGAAATTGTGATACCAAGTGTTTGGAATATGACCATTCCTTGGATTGACCAATTTCAGTCTCATCCCGAAGACTGACAAGAGTTACACTGCTGTCTGGCTATTCTGCGCATCAAAGATCACCAATATTGGTGCAAAACCCATACTGAATTCAATTGACGAAAATAAAATTCTGCAATGCATGCTAATTGAAAAGGCACTGTGATGCTGAATATCTGACCAGTTCCCTCCACTTGTCTCAATCATGTGCCAATGCCTGTGTCTCTGCAAAACTATTTTTGGTCCATTCTGTGATGTCATCAGGCCTTTGTCTACCTGCCACCCTGGATGCTGCCCTGCAGTTTTGTTTCTTTTTAGGGTTTAATGCCATTTTTCAGCACACAGGCTATACATGGTGGCCAGTATTATTGGTGGAGGAAGAACCCGGAAAGAACCACAGACCCACGAGAAGCTACTGGCAAGCTTTCTCACATAACTACTGAATCTTAGACTCGAACACACACAGAGGTGAGACGGCAGTGATCCGTAATGGAAAGCGCTTTAGATCATGTGGGGTCCCTGTGTACTGTTGTGGATAGGCTGTTGATTCTAGTGACATGGCCATACCATTTCAGCTTTCTGTTATAAACTGGTGAGGA